>CAJUYI010000263.1:167283-197221 GCA_910591695.1 Galerucella pusilla | reverse complement strand
ACGAGGTCCTTGAAAATGGTAGATGAGATTGAGCTTAAAGCTTTTAACCTTAAACTTATTCACCCAATCTTGAACATTTACGTAGTGGATATTTTTCAGTAGGGTCTCAGTTTTCTTCTAATATGTACCATATCTCCTTTCCCCTAGCTCTCCTAATTGTTCAATTTGCTTAACACTCCTTTCTGATTCATCCACTATCGATATGCATTTTCAATTACTTGTTAATAATTTTTTCGTACATTTTTAGTGCCAAACATAACATTTTTATTCCTCAGTATTATTCACTAACTGATATCTTCTGTTCTAAGTATTTCTCTCTGTCAATTACCTGGTCTCTTTTCCTTTGACTAACATCTAAAATCTATTATTAAAATAGTTGATTCTATAAATGTTATGTGTAAATCCGTAAAATTAGTAGAAAACGAATCGAAATCGCCAGTTCGCCGCAGTCAAACAGCTTAGTGTCCATCTGGCTTTGAGGCTCTGAGCTTGTTGTATTTGGGAATTAGAGTGAGTGCTTTCCAATACTCAATGTACCAGTGAAATCCGGTTGTAATTAGCTTCAGATTTACGAACAGGCTAGCATTTCTTGAACAATGGACATCGAGAACTAAATTTTACGCTGTCTGTTCAAGGTTCATCTATTCTGGGGAAAAATATGTTACTATTATTTAATTGAATACAACAATATATTGATCATACTTAAAGATGAACATAGGGAAGTTATTTTTATTTGTTGATAAAAAATGTGGCTGGAATTATATTTTTAATTATTTTTGTCATTTTTATATGAAAATTGGGAAATTTTGTTTGTCCTGTTAATTCACTCAAAATTTTTATCCAAGAAGACGTAAGCTTGTAGCACCGAGTTCAAATGAGAATATTTCATATAGTTCAATTATATCTCCAATCATCCGATTTCCTGAGAAGTACCGCTAAAAAGTAAAATTTATGGAAATGAACGAAAACATCACTCTTCTCTGCTTATCGATGTGAAAATGAAAAGCAACAATATTTAAAAATTGGTAAAAATAAGGGCCGCGCCTCCAGAGCTTGTCCCAAGTTTTCTTCAGCGATACTGTGATACCTTCAGGGCAAAAAAGTAAGGAAAATTCGTACTTTCACAAAGAACCCCGCACAATAGTAGGTACCTGAAGAAAGTTGGCCGACAGTGGGATTTGTCTGATTTACATTTTTGTTCTTGTGGTATTGAGTTTCTGATAAGATGAGCACAATCTACTGAGACCCGACTCCCAGGGCCGCTTTTAGTTGAAAAACAATGACACTCTCTTCTCAAGCTCATGATTTTTTATTTTCTATTAGAATTTAATTAAACCCTAGCATTTGTCTTTCAGCACAAGTCATCTGTGGAACAAGTTTTGTCCTACAGGACCGTATTTAGTGGAGCTGTATTCGCCAAGTGATCCTAAAATCAAATTGATTTTGCAATAACTCTCCTATTTCATGTCCTATTGCAGTTGTTGATAGCTTCCAGTTGCCATCTTAATATATAAAATTGCCGTCCAAACCTATAAACTTTATATAGAAAAGCGTCTTGATTGTTAAAATTGGTCATGTTTACTTTTTGAATTCTATAACTCTATAATAGTTAGGGAGGCGAGGTCGCTAAATGGCGACATTCTCGAGCGCCGTCAAGACCTATCAAAATTAAAATATGAAGTGATTTCGAAAAGAAAAGCTCGTATGGTAAAACGTTTTTTTTACAAGTTCGCGACCCTATAACTCGGCGGCGTCAAGGACTTATCGTCAGATTAGTTAAATTAAGTCTTAAAACCCTGAGATAAACCCTCAATATCCCAATCTGACGCGCTCGAGTATTTCAGACTATCGATTTTTTTTAACTAATCTGATTGTCTATCCTAGGTGCGCGTCACTACATATAGAGCTAATACTTTCCAAAGCTGTTCCATTAGGTCTAAGGTATCTTTCATATCTTCAACTGCCACGCTCAAGTATTCCCGAAAAATCCCCCATTCGCCTCCCTAACATAAATATAACTATATTTAATTTATAAAAAACCGAGCTTAAACCGATAATTCCAAAGTGGTACAAATAAACAAATAAGTTAAGCACCTATTATCAAAATAATACTCGAACAATCACAGCTCTTGGAGCATCGCATCTTGCAATGGATGATTTGCGGCATCTTCAATATGCTGTAACACAGTCTACGGATAAATCACATATTGATTATAACGGAAACATCCTAAACAGCCCAATAAGCTACACTGCAATTCAATTCACTAATCACTCACCTCTAATTTCATATGGTCTTCACTTCACTTCAGTATCGGATAGATTGCTAGTGCCGTCATCATATGTAAACATGCAAAATAGTAAGTGTCTAGTTAAAAATGTTTATCTACTTTTCACTCAAATGACATGAAACTGAACCGTGATGTATGTATATTGAGACCTAAGAGATCTATTGTGCCCCCTCACTTGATGAGGAAAGTATTAGAGACTATAGTAGCTCCTCTAGGATATGTGCAGGCTTCAACCTAGGTGACTGTCCCTTTTCTTTTCAAAACGTTTTATGCCCTATAGGATTGTGAATTGCTATGCAGTTAGATGTGGATGTAGGTTTCTTCTTCCATGTCACATGATTTAAATTTTTGTTTCTCCACTATTTTAAGCTCTTCCAGGTGTTTTACTTTAACTTGTGCAATAATCCGATCTAAAAACAGGTTGTAGTCACCTATCAGAATCTTTGATTGTCTGAGCCCTACTAGATCTTTCCAATGAACAGATTGCTCTTTCTTTATTGGGCACCCATACTGAATACTGCCCTGAGAGCTAAGCCATTGGTCTTAGAGGATTGGGCCCATGAGAACATTTGATCAGAAACTCAATACCAATAATATTATTGTATGTAAATTTCAGGCAAATCCCAATGTGTGTTTTTCCTATTATATAGTGTGGAGTTCTTTATGAGATAAAAGGAATATCCTGTTTGAATTATAAAACATAATTTTAGCTCGGTTCTGTCTGGGTGAAATATTTGTTGCACATACAAATAAAATTTACGTAGCAAACGTACCTTAGGTCGCTATGTTCGGTATTCCAATTTCATTTCCGCTTCATGTTCGTTCGCTCGTAGTTGATTTACGAACTAAAATAATGAAAAGTAATTGTAAAGTCAATAGTCGTTCACGTTTAGTAGGTAAGCTGAATCATTTTCAAATATAAAAGCGGGGATTTTATCAAAAAAAACATTTCAACAAGACGTGTTAGCTAATAAAAACGTGAGAAGCGATAGAATTAAAGCAATTCCTTACGTTGTCATGTCAACCTTTTTAATATATCTTCTCGAAACGTAGGTTATTTCATGAATTTTTTTTTATATGATAAAAGTTGGCGACAGCAGGTGTGAAATTGAATAGCTAACTGTATTTCACATACCCAAAATAGATAGATTGAATTGTTGATTAGTCGTATTATGGAACTAGATTTGATGAGGCTGCTAATTGGTTTATCCCATTGCTACCTTCCCAGATCTATGGTAGTCGTCTGAATGTGAGTGATATTCTACAGACCAACTGTTTGAATAAAGCTATAAATTTTCCGATTGACTGTTTCACCTGTATTCCTACTGTGAGATTATCCATCATAATAAATATTCATATGCACGTCATAGCAGTTTAATTGTTTAATGTTAACAATAAATGACTGTTTCGCTATTTTTTGTTAACAAATATCGATTATGATGAACAAAGTAATTGAGATCTTTCAAATGTCTATGACGTGAGGTATGTATAGGAAAGGCTCCACGACGCAAAACATTTTTGAAACAATTTTTCCAGTGCAAATTAAACAAGTAAGTTCAAAAACGTGGAATTGATATTTTAAATGACGAAGAATCTCCAAGAATCTGTTTTTAAAATTCGTTTAATATCAATGGGTCTTGAGTCACTAACAAAGTAGTTGATCCGAACGACGCGGAGCGCCCTCACGCCTTCACCTTTACAATGAGGGTGGATTGCATTTTTTCGATATATTTTCTAGAAAGTTCCGTATACGACCTTAATAATATGATGACTAAAGTAAAAGGTTCTTATTTTGCTTAAAGCAGATTCTGTACCAATTTTTTGAAGTGTATCAGACCCTTATTTCCACATAGTCACGTTTATTGAACGTCAGAACTTTTTTGTCCAGCAACATTCATCACTTTTCTCGTTATATTCCAAATTATTCGATCAACTAACTCTCTTCACATACAGCTTCCTGTAAATCTAGCGCATTTATTGGTAAAATAGTGAATGACGCTCTGGTGGAGTTCTTTAGACCAACGAAACTTGTTGTGTAAAGGTATTGAAATGTAGATTCAAGCAACACCTATTGGAAAAAATAGAAATAATGAAAATATGGAAAAATCTGTTGCTGAAAGGTTTATATCCAAGCCAGCTTCCCCCTCCCCTACACAGACACACAACTAACTTTTATTTCTCCAAATGCTACCTGCCAATTGAAAAATATACTTTTTGATTCTTAGTAACAGTCAAAGTAATTTGTATATCAAAGTTAAGGATAACTTTCATTACTTAAAGTTGTTTCCATAAAAATCCTGGAACGACTATGCATATTTCAAATGAACAATTTAAGTTGAAATGTTGCGGGTAATTTCACCACTCCTTTGGTGCATTAAAAAGTTTTTCCTATAATAATATACACATAATTCAGCAAGAATACAAGTCGACTCCAAAAAGTTTTCCTGTGATAGAGAATGTTAACTAGTTTTCCTCGCAGCATTTTACCTACTCGGAGTACTTAGAGCATGAAAACTTTGGATCTATATTTATGAGTATATTCACAGGCTGGTACATTAATTAATAGAAAAGTTTGTTCGGCTCAAAAATAATTATCTGGCAAAGAATGTTTCACAATATCTCGTTGACTCGACGTTCAGTAAATTGTAGAGTTAACAGTAGCAGATCCGTAGTCAGAAAGATTTAAAATTAATTAAAATTAATTAAAATTAATTAGAATATTTTGCAACGAAAAAATCACCAAATTTTTCGTAATTAAATAACATACAGGGTGGTCCACCGTATACCCTTGGATTTATTACATCTAATTGGTAAATGTTTTTAATAAAAAATATCTACACAAAGTAATTTTCCAGCAAAGCAAACTTTATTTTGGCTAGGACAAGAATTTTTACTGTGGTAATAGGGTACAATGGTCAGATATTCTCTTTATCCCTGTCAAGATATTCCGAGGCCAGTCAAACCACACCGAAGTTAGTCAACCGTCACTCCACATTGATGGTATGCTACTCCTTCCTTCCGGCATCCTCTGGTTGTACAAATGAAGACAATGTCTTGGCTCGTCCCTGTCTACGCATTTTACAGATAGGTGAATATAATTAAGTGTGCATTTGACATCTTTCACTTTGTGATAATCTGAAAGGAAACAACTTTTTTCCAAATAGCAATATAGTTGTATTAAAGCACTTCCTTTAATTTTTCGTCTTTTATTATTGGGCTCTTTCTATATAATTTTTGTCGAATCCCATTGAATCTTATGCCCCTCTTCCCAAGCATGTTTAGAAATACCTGACTTAAGAACTCCCTATCTTTGATGTATTTTTTATATTCACTTATTCGGACTTTCAATGGTCTAGATGTTTCACCTAAATAGAATTTGTCGCATTCACAAGATATTTGATATATGCAATTTTTTGAAGATTGTTCTTCACTGAATTCCATTTCTAGTAGACTATCATATCGTTAGAATGTCATAAAATAAAATTTTTTATTTCACATTTTACCAGAGGTGTGTCAGATAGGGACCAAAAATTATTTTATCAATTTTATTGCTAGTTAATCCTGACAACGGTAGCTGGAACGCTACCGAAACGTCGAAATAAAAAATAAAAAACATTATTGTGGTTTGATTCCCAATAGAATTAGAGAAAAAAGAATAAGTAATGCCACAGGGAACTTACAGAAGATACTTTTGTTTGATATATTATTATTATGTTACATGGTGCAGTCTCCCAAACTTTTTTTGATTTGTTCCCAAAAAAAATAACCAAATCAAAAATGTGTTCATTAAACAGATCCATATTTAGGTCGAAGAGACTCATTCATGTAACAAATGAAAACTGAATAATTCCATGTAATTTTCCATATTAATCTTCTTTTTTGTTAGAAACATCCGTATTCAGAATGTCTTTTGATAACAGCAAACATTTAAAGGATGAGATCGTAAAAAACAATCATTAATATTTCACCGAATCATTCTCTACGCAAAAACAATGGATTAATGGTTTAATAGAAACTCTAATTAGTCTTTCTTTGTTTGGTTTTCCGTGAATTACAGGCTTTGTGGCCAGAATCAACAACGAAATCATATAAATCCTAAAACTAGCATTTCACTAACAAACGACGGTTGACCAAATTAAACAGAACGCCATTTCGTTTTATGCATACAAATGCCACATCTAACTGCTAATGCTGTAATTAGTGAGCGGTCTTCGAACCGCACCACAATATTTCCAAATAAAGTGATGATTGATGCCTTAAACGAGGTATAATAACCAATTGATATTGCGGAAAGTTTTTGTGTGCTTTTAAATTTTGTCAAAGCTCTTACTGAGTATTAATTCAAAAGTAACAAGGTTACAAATTTCAGTAGCAAGTGAATATTCAATTTACGATTGAAATGGGAATTTACTTCTGCATAAAAACAAATAAAATAATGCAAATACAACTGCACCTAAAGCAAAAAGGAAAAATCCAGCAAAAGAGATTAAAACCAAATGAAGACATTGCAGTTTGAATGTCTACTATGAAAGCTGTAGGAAATAATTTAATTTACTTTTGGGAATTTGGAACGGAATCATAGTAGAAGCAAATTTTACATGCAAAAAATCAGTTCCTGTACTATAAGATGCTTTTCTATCAACAAAATAATAATGAGAACTTTTGATTGAAAGTCTGATTCTTGTTATAATTCCAGAAGTACTTGCGACTAGTTGAGGTAGGGCAACGTCCATTATGTACAAGAAAAACCACAAATCAAATGACCCTGCGGCTTGATCATCACATGGATTCTGGTCATTACATTTCCAGAGTAAATTGCTGAAACGTCGGTTAATTATTCAGAGTAATCTGTTGTTGGTATAACTTTTTAAGTTATTGAAATGTTTCATCGAAATAGTTATTTGTATGCCAAGGACTGGAAGTGCTACTTTGTTGGACGAGTCTGAAAATTGCGAGGCGAGCAACAGACGAGTCCAACAAAGTAGTATTTCAGCCGCGGCGTGTACACAACATTTTTTAGACGACGCATAAAATCCAAAACTTTTTCAATCACATTGAAGAATGAAAATGAGTAATAGAGAATTAAAAACATTTTATTTATTGAGCAGTATAATGTACTTAATGATTATTTGCAATGTCAATATTAATTAATACATTAATTTTTTGCAAAAAGTAATGTTGATTGTACCTCCAGTGCAATTATTAATATTTATTGAATTGGATGCAGATGGAATATGTATATCTCTACTAGAGCGTCTCGGAAGTGTTTTGCAGTACGGATCTGTCACTTTCACTAAATGGATCACTCAAAACGCAACTTTGGTATGTGAATGAATACAGAACGAGCAACTTTCCTCCACTCCTAAGTTGTGGAGGTGTTTCCGTATACAGCAGTGCCCTGTTAGGAATCCTGCTTTCTTCCTTAGCCTACTCCTTGTTAGTTGAGTAGCTGCCCTACCGTGTCCATCAGTCCATCCATTCAGTAGAAGTTTAGATTGTCTAGGACCCTGCAGAGCATTCCAATGAGCGAGGTGCTGATTCCTCAGCCACTTCTTCGTCTCCTTGCGTATTTTTTGTTTTCTTAGGCCCAGGGTCGGAACCGGGCCACAGAAAGGAGCTGCCGACCTTTCCACATCCGCTATCTCATTGCCTCCAAAACCAGAGTGGACTGGAATCCATTCTAGCTGCATCACGTTCCGCCTTGCAAGATTAGCAAGTCGTTCTCGACATTTGTTAGCAAGTCCTGAATTGCTGGTATACCCACTCAGGGCTTTAATTTCTGCCTGACTGTCGGAGTATATTGTTATACGTCGATCCACATAACCTCTGTCTAGGTTTATCTGCGCACATTCAAAGATAGCATGAAGCTCGGCCTGATATGCAGATACACCATCACTCAATGGTACACAAACTTGTGTTCTTGGGTTCCTGGAGTAAATTCCAGCCCCTGCTCTATCACCGGAGCATGAGCTATCTGTGTACCAGACGGTCCCATTAGGCTGTGTATTCCTCTCTTTTTCCCATGACTTTCCATCCCGGATCATGGCCCTGTATGGGGTAGCGAAGTAGTACTTACGCAGGCATTCGTCAGCTTCTTGACGTGCCTGCACTGTTCTCCTCTTCGCAAGTATCCCAGCCGTTTCAAGCGCAGGAAAGCCCTCCCCGCCTCAGCCTCGATCACATGGTGGAGAGGCCGAAGACCAAGGAACACTTCCATCGCAACAGTTGGTGTAGTCCTCATGCAGCCAGTTGCCCCAAACTAACCACCCTTTGAAGGCGTGCCAGTTGATACTTACTATACCTACCATACCTATTATACATGTTCATTGCTAAAAATTACATGTTTGCCCTAAAGCTGGGTACAGACCAAGTTCGAGCTTGGTGTATTCGCGAACAGTTCTAGAGCAGCTCGGCAGTTCATTTGGGGTTCCGAGTCGAGTCAGTACTTTCAAAGGGTTCATTCGCGAACACGTGGCGAACTTAGTATGTGTGTGAACGTTAACTTGTCGGTATAAAAATATACGCCTTGTGCGCTGTTTTTAAAGATTTCAACATCGAAATAATATAATCGATTTCTTCGTCGCTTTCCAGTGATGACATTTTTCAAATTTAATCATTTCAATTTTCATGAAAGTGCAGTTCTAGTTCAAACTTTACAACGAACTAGACAGAACTGGAACTCTTCTTATATGGACGATGTATTTGGGAGCTGATCGTGTGATCGCGAATTCCTCATTTCGGTCTGTACCCAACTTAATATGGCAGCTACCTGGCGACGCCCCAAAGGTATTGCGTTTTGAAATCTTCATTGTTGACAAATATCACGAAACAACATCGCAGTGTCAATTATCCATGTCCACAGTGAAAAAATAACATCTTTCGGTCAGTATGGAAGACCTGAAGCCATCATGGCATTCATATCAGGTACTTAAACTCTTTTTGAGTTTCTATTATCGTCGTTGGTACCAATTTTCACTAGGAATTTTTCCAGCAGATTGTATATTTAAAGCAAGATATACAAGTCATATTCACAAAATACAAAAAAATCATCATACAAAAATTTATGATAACTTAAAAACGTCAATAGCCAAAACGTAATTATTGTTATCAGTCAATTAAGGATATTGATCCTAATAGTAGGTATATTAAGTATCAAGAACGGTAAGGGTTATTTACCGGTCGACAAAGCTCAGCCTCCAATTTTGCTGGAGACCGGTATTACCCTTAACGTTCGAGTTGCTTATACCATATTTTGCGCGATCGTATTTAAATTTCCAATAAAATAATTTGAATTTCTTAGAAATAAACGAAATGTCAAAAGTGACATTTATACTTCTCGATCAGTTTAGAATATAATTTGCATTTTGTTTTCATGCTATTTATTACTTTTCATATTGTTCTGTTCGATTCTGTTCATTAAAAAAATATCAATCTTCTTATTTTTTTTGTTCCTTTTGTGTAATGAATGAAGTAATATATTATTTAGGGCCACTTAAATGTATGCAGGGCTAAGACGTCGTTAAGTAATTCACTTATTACCGACGTGTTAGACTTAGAAACCAGTAAACACAACCTACCGACCTGACAACCGATGCTGTAAATAAACAAAAAAGATCGATCGCGCAAAAAAGTAATTATCCTTGAATAAACGTCGACGTTATTGCTTGTTTGCAAATTTGTGAGATTCCGGTTTTGCTCGAGCAAAGTTTCCCTCTTCCGTGATGTTTAAAACATTTGATTCAACTTGTATCTATAAAAACATAACTGCAAGTGTTGAATATCAATCTAAAGCAAGATGAAACTTTGTTGCCGCTGCGGTTTCTGTATTAATGTATATATATATGGAAAAGTTTACTGAAGTTCAAAATAAATATGTATGTTACAAGCACGCGGTCGTATTAGCGAAAATCTATTTCCGGAACTTCCAAGACTCGACGACGTCGTCTGCTCTTTTTGTTTTCAATTGAAATTCTAGATGATGAGAATAACTTTTCGCGACGGTTTTATAATATTTGAAAATGTGAATTTCTTATAGTCCGGTTTCTGAAATGAAATCTTCTTCAGCCTAGTTAAGTGGTAAGACTTACGGATCGGTCACCGCCTAACCGTTATAGTATGTCATAGACGTACAATTTTTTGAAAAAATAATTGTTAAACTATCCGCTTACTATCTACCATATGCGTAGTTTTGAAATTCTGCTGGGGATCGATTTGTTTGAGAGGATTTTAATATTACGTACGATCAATATTTGAAAGGGATCTAATTACTTTTGTTTTTTCTCCAATAGATACTACTTATGGCTAGATATTTTTGCATGAGATGGTTCATAGTTGGAAAAAAACTAGAAATAGTATATTATACATCATGGTGGTGAAGACTATTATTATTTACCGAGCGGAATATGGTGAGAGGTTTATAAATGTCTTCAACACCATGGAATATACAATTTTTTCCACAACTAGCCAAATTTGGGACAAACATTAGAAATATTTCACAAACGCACCACGAGAAGCGTTTATTTCGTCGTCTGACTGACAAGTACATTGTCAGTTTTCGATATATTATGAACGCACTCATTGTGTCATCAGTCATTTTTGGTTAAGCGCTAGTTTTAAACTAATGGCATTTTTATTCATATAATTTTATCTTGATAGGTTATTTCAAGCAGAAAATATGTTAAAGACAATCTCCTGGGTGTTACCTTTTATTTATTTAAAATAATAAGGCAAGATAAATTGCAACGGCGACTCAATGTGGAGAGCACCTCAGGTGTGAATTCGGAGACCAAACTAATATCAATTCAGGGAGTAGTCTTACCGGTTCGCGGGTAATCCTCCTTTATTCAAGTTATTGAAGTTATATTGAAGTTAAGAAACCAAATGAATTTAATGAGTTAACAGGTTGACTGCCACGGCGGTCGTATACGACCGACATGTAAACATGCCAATATGCCATGGCGGTCGTATACGACCGATATGCACCATATAAAACTATCGATCCTCATTTGCCAGCGGTCCTATCTATAACGTTTTAAGGTACGGTATACGACCGCTCTGGCCTACGAGGCTCGCATATCACTGCGAGTTTTGGAATTGTCGAAAAATTATTGAAAAAAAACGGCATATTTTATTTTTTACTTTTTATTGACAAATTAATGCAGTTACACGAAACAAAACAAGTGAAAAGGGGTTTGAATACTACAAAAACATTATAACTACTTTGAATGTAAGATATTATAACATTCCAAACACAAATGAGGCTGGTCTTCGCATGTTTCACAATATGTTACAACCTTCTTGACTTGGTTTTTGGTTATTTTCCCTTGAATTTTTTTTGCATAACAACCTTTACAGTACTTCCGGACTTTATCGAAAGACCCTTGTTTTTTGAGGAACTTATGGATTGCTGATTTCCTCGATGGTCTCTGCTTTGTTTTATTTTCATGAGCGGTTTCATCATATGTCAGAAAGGATCTCACTACTTGTTCACGAAACTCTGTAATTTTAATTTTTTTGTCAGCAAGCTGGTTGTATACAATATGGGAATTCACAAGCGCTGTACCCAAAATAAATTCTATGGCAAGTTTCCTATACCATTTTAGGGATTTTCTTAAGGGTGAATTATAACTGGTCATCTGATCAGATTGATCAATCGACGATTTTCCTTCGTTATGTTCGATTATGGCCTTCGGTTTTTGAACCATACCAGTGCGCCGCTGGACATTCACTGTTTCAACAGTGTGCTTAGTGGTGAGAAGAAGAACATCCCTCTTATCTTTCCACTTCAAGACACATATGCCTCTTTCGTTTTCTTGTCCGAATACTTCCCCTTTCTTCAATTTTTTTTGTACGACTTCTTTCGGATTTCCACGCCGGTTAGCTCTCAAGGTACCAATATAGTGTGTCTTACTGTCCAACAAAATATTTGTGAGTTCGAGACTTGTATAATAGTTGTCAGCTATGATGGTTCGTCCAGAATTTAGTAGGTCCCTGGAGAGATTGATCACAATGTTTGTTGAAACAGAAGCGTTGCCATCACCTTTTTCTTTTCCGGCATATATTCGCAGATTCCACGTATACCCATTGTCACTGCATAACTTGAAAAGTTTTATTCCATATTTATGGGTTTTTTGTGGAATATATTGCTTGAATAGCAATCGCCCTTGAAAAGGAATAATGGACTCATCAATACAAAATGTCCGGCCAGGAGTGTAGATCCTTTGAAAGTTGTTGACAAGTTTTTCTGCTAATGGCTTCACCCTATGAAGACGATCCCCTTCTGGACAACTTTTATTATCGGAGAAGTGCCACATTCTGAGAAGTAACTGGAATCTGTTTCTGGACATGGTTTTTGGTATAATCACATTCTTATATAGGTCGTCATTACTCCAATACTTTTCCAACGAAGGCATCTTCACCAAACCCATGTAAGCCACTACACCAATAAATCGAATCATTTCTTTTCTATCAGTTGGAGCCCATCTGTGTAGTCTCGAATCTGTCTTCACGTCGTTCGGATCACACAAAACTTGGGTGGCATATAGGTTTGTCTGATTTACCATCTCATCAATGATTTCATCGTCAAGGAAAGTACGGAAACATGTGTAAGGCGACAAATCGTTTATCAGTATTGCGGCGTAATTTCCATGTAAACCACCCTCTGCAGTGTATTCGAATTCTTGATGATTTCCAATTGGCTGCGTCCACGTATGCTCTAAAACATTTTGGTTAACTTCAACCTCATTGTCAGATCCCTGGATGTCCTCAATATTTGGTGGTCTGGCTTGAGCTAAAGTCTCAACTTCAAAGAATTCTTCCAGTTGTTGATCCTGCTCCAGATCTACTGATGAACTCTTCTTGTTTGTTTCCATAGAATCAGATGGAAAACTGATTGTGGCGTTAGCGGCTTCTGTTTCTTGGTGCGAGACATCATCGGATAAAACTGATTTGGAACAGCATGGTTGATCCAAAAACCTATTTTCTCCAGTATTCATTTTTTTTGAGACTGTCTTTTTGGGTTGCAATTTGCGTTTGGGCTTAGATTTCTTTAGACTGGAATTTTTGATTTCCTCTTCTGAATCTGAGAAATCTGAACTAGATAATATTTCTTCGTCACTAGACGGCAAAAACATGGGGTCAAGATCAGAGTCAAATGAACTATATGGATCAGATTCGTCACAAGGGATAGAAAAAGTGGCATATGATTCAAAATATTTATATCTACAGTAGCGGACAAAAGTTTCCAAACTTTTTTCCACTACTGTATTTGAGAATGTATATTTCAAAGGTAAATAATGAATATTACCTGACTTTTGGCCATCTTTCAATGCTAGTTCAACAATTTTTCTACTACGATTACTCATGGCGGCACGTGCACATCAAACAGCGACCAAGATCAAAACGAAACTGAACTGATACGTCTCACACTGACAAGTTACGACTCGAATAAAACGACCGCTGTCAATACGACCGCTGGCAACAATGACATAAATATGCCGCCTATGCTCGGGCGGGCGTATACGACCGCTGACAGTTTTTTTTGGAAAACTGCTATTATTTTGATGAATTTTGTACAAACATATAGAACATATCTTTTAAAAGGTCATTTTTATAACTATTCTTCCCTTGGCGTATGGGTCATTTTTTATCGTTTATTTATGGCAGTCAACCTGAATAAATCAAGTTAAGAAATGTAATTAAAGTTAATCGAGAAAGGTAAGTGGGCGCCACCCTGAATAATATTAGTCGACTTGTTTTTCACCTCACAACTTTCTATCAACAAACCTGGAAATGTTGGAAGGAAAGGAATATGAACAACGTTGTTAAATTTACAAGTTGTATAATGACTAAAAATATCACAGTATTGGTTTTGTGTGTTGAAGCACGTTGTTTTTACATTGGTTAACTTGTTTACTTTCCTTAATTTTCCACGTGTCTGAGATGGAAACTACTTCGTCCGGAATTGGCAGGTACAGGTCTCAGGTACAAAGTTCAGGTACAACTTCCAAGTACAAAGTCTCAGGTACTAACTTCCAGGTACGAAGTCGCAGGTACTAGGTAAGTTCCAGGTACTAAGTGAGTGCTAAGAAAGATACATTGTATCAGCAATAGTTACATTCTCTTTTTATGTAAAATTCAGGATATCTGCAGTAGGTAATTCGTTTTACAATTGTTTAAGCAATACATTTAAGAACGTGGTTCATAAAAAAAATATCCTGTATTTTTCTATTAAAAAAACAAAAGAAGCAATAAAGAAATGTGAAAAATGATATTATTGAGGAAATCTTATTTATTTCCATTCATCAAAGGAAATCAAAGAAATAAAAAAAACAATATCTAAGTAACGTAGAAACTAAATTTTATTTTACTACTTATTTCAACCACAGAAGGCGATAAAGAAAATGTAATGAAAAAATGTAATCCGGAAATATAATATTCTACGTTGGTATTTAGATTGAATTAATTAGTTAACTAAATATACATATATTAAAGACTTCAACTATATACTTGTGAACCTTTTATCACCTGTATAAGAAGAACTAGAAAAAGAAAAAGAACAAGATAAAAAAATATCATTGTATGTGTGTATCTGGCGCTTATCACTAGGAGAAAAAAATATAAAAGCAAAAATCATAAAAGGAAAAGCATAGACTTAAATGCAACTTACCATTCACATTGAATGCACTTTAGGAAAGATAAATTTCAAATAAAAGATAAATTTTGAAAATTCAACTGGACTGTTTCATGGTTCACAGGAGAAAGAAAGCTTATTCTCACTACTCACTATTAAATTGTTGAACTATGCGATGAGCAATCGACATACGTTGTATATTCCTCTCCTGTTCACATGCTCCGCTTCGAGAAAGAATTTACATATTAACAGTGTGTTCTTAATTTCTATCTCTTTATAAGAAAGAAAAATTGAAATATTTGACCAATATCAGTGTATACTGATCCTCACCAACGGAGATTATTCGTCGCACATCAAATGTAAAAATTTTGCCTTTCAGCGGTGATTGGTGCAACAGGTTTTCGACGAGAATCACATGTTGATAAGGAAAAAGGACTGGCTACTCGCCGTCCGGTAGATATTTAAATATTCCAATGATAGTGGTCAAATATAACGTTACATGGGTATACAAAATTATGCTGCACAAGTTTTTGTTAAATAACTATCCCTGAACTCTCAAAAGATTTGAGTTTGTCCATTATTGACCTAGGTGGATAATAGAAAATTATTGACCACTAATAGAGAAATTCACCTTTTGAGTTGGCTAGAAGTGGAAAACATATATTATTATCATCAATTGCCTTTACTAATCTGTGAAATATAAACAATACTCACAAGAGGCAAAGTCTTGTTGAAGCTAAGAGGATTCAACGTCCTGCATCTTTTTCCACACCAATATTTCGCAGTGGTATATTTGGTCCTATCGGCATATTCGGCAAATAATCCCAGAAAATGTATGTATGTAAGTAAGTAGGAGTTGGGGCACCTCAGCCGAGGAAATCCTGAAAGACCGTGGGACCTTTCAAATTTTGTAAATTGGCCCACCCTCAAATTTTGGGGGTATGTATGTATTTTGAGGTGACATTCTCTTACACTTTGAAGATCTCTACTTCTCACCTTTACTAAGCTCCTGAGGATTTATAGAGATTTCCCGGAGGAACTTTAGGATAGGTTAGGTTAGGATATCTGAAGGGATTAGCTCAGGTGAATGTCCCCCTTCGATTTGATAATCCCCAAGGTGTTGTGCCCTAGGATTGTGGATGTAGGTTTCTTCTTTCATGCTACAGAATGTACATTTCTCCTCCTCCACTATTTTTAACTTTTTCGGGTGCCCATTCAGGCAACAATTTCCCGTTAGAGTCCCTGTTCTACTTTGACTTGTGCATTCATTAGATCTCAACGGGTTGTGATCACTCAGCAGCATCTTTGATTGTCTAATCCCTACCAGATCTTTTCAATGGTAAGATCTCTTTTCTTCAGCTTTGCCCCATATATTATGAACGTACTTGTTATATCATCAGTCACTTTTGGTTGAGAGCGAATTTTGAAATAATGGCATTTCTATTTAAATAATTTTATCTTGATAGGTAATTTCAAGCAGCAAATATGTTAACGAGAATCTCCGGGGTATACAAAGTTATGTTGCACAAGCTTTTGTTGGACTGCTATCCCTGAATTCTCAAAATATTTGGCCATTATTGACCTGGGTAAATAATAGGAAATTATTGACCGCTAATAGAGAAATTCAACTTCTCAGTTGGCTAGAAAAAAAAGCAATAATTGTCAACTCCACAGATAGTAGTGGAAAAACAAGTTTTATGGGCAATTGAACTGAAAAGTGGAAAATAATTTTCAATTTATAAATAAAATGATTAACAGGAAAATTAATGTCATTATGCTAAAAGCGTGGGGTGCTTTGTACATTTATACATTGACTCTGAATTTCGGATTAGAACTAGTGGAACACTATAACAATTGATAGCGAGCATCCCACTTTAACATCACTAATGTTGCGTTATAAATGGAACACCCTATATTTCACTACTATATTGTATTGCTATTGGGTGAAAATCGAGTTTGGATGAGTTACAAACATACAAAAATACATACAAGTGAACAGTGATGTTTTATCACATGATTGATCATCAATGATCATCATCATCTTTTAACTGGAATTGGGATTTTGGAAAAAAAAATTATTCACTTTTTTCATGTACTTCAAGACTTTATTATTAATAATATTGATATTTAATGCGAAAAACTTGAAAAAAAAAATGTATCCAATTATTTATAAGCAATTAATAATTGATAATATTTGAAAAAAATCACGTGACTATAAACGCGCCATGATTGGTCACCATAGTTGTGACGTCATAATGTTATAGCTATTTAATAACAGAACAGTATTCACGGCAATAGAGGAGTTCAGTCTAAGGTCAGTGTGGCCAACAAAAAGTGGTTTTTTCTGACAAGAATTATAGTTATAAGGTCTACCTTTCAAAAAATAAGATTTTTACATGTTTATTATCGTTGCGAACATCTATATTGCTTTATTGAAATTATGGAGACTTCTCAATGATCGAAATACTGAATACATTTCATTTCTGTTATCTGTCAATTGTTATGTCAGATGTCAGTGGAAAAAATAATTAGAAGAATAGAGATACTACTAACTATAAATGCTACAAAAATCTAACTGAAAACACAATTGAACGAATATCAACAAAAATAAATATAACTGACATTTCACATAACTAGTGACAGAATAACAGAAATGGAATGGTAGCTTGCCAAGAGCTCCTAGAATTATTGGCCACCGATATGTTGACTATTCAGTTGAAAAGTCATTAGGATTTGTATTCATTTTAATGAAGCAATATTTAGATGTACGCAATGAAAAAAAACTTCAAAAATCTTATGTTTTGAATGGTAGCCCTTAACTGTCATTCTTGTCAGAAAAAAACCACTTTTAGTGGGCCACACTGATCTTAAACTAAACTCCTCTATTCTTAACATATATGTCATTAACTATAATTTTGAGGTTAAGTGTAAAATAACATAAAAGGTAGAACGTGTTGCGGGACACACGGTAGGAACTTTAGTTCCTTTTAAGCAAAAGTTATGTAATACATCTCACGTTATAGATAAACAATTTGTATATTCTTTGGTGGTTGAGTAGTAAGCACACCAGACTCTCACGCGGTAGACCCGGGTTCGATTCCCCGCGAGGAATTTTTTTTTATTGTTAATTTTATTTTGAAATAATCATTCTGCTTGATATTAATAACTACAACAGGTAGACGTTTGAAATATTTAGCAGAATATTCATTATTATAGATAATGGTACGGTACCCTCCATGAGGGAGTCCGACTAGCAACATCTACTTATAACAGCATCGTATATTTAAAAAGGAAACCGTAGCATTATACAAATTGGACATTCAAGAACTGTACGTTTACCACAAAATTAGTGGAAACATGAAATTTAATGGTTAAATTTTTAATTTGAAGTTATATTACAGTTTATAGAAATTTTTATTTTCTAGATTTTTTCTTAAGTGGGTCGTAGAAAAAATATGCTGCTCGACTCGTGTGGAATGTCCATATCGCACTTGAACGATTGAGCACTCCGCCTACGGCGTCGTGCTCCATCTTCGTCCTCGTGCGATATGGCCATCATATCCACACTAATTGCACAAACTACAATTTCTTTCAAAATATGCCCTTTTACATTTAAAAACTAACTACCAAATAATGTCAAAACAATTTATCCATCCATTTTAAAGTTATCGAATTAAAACATTCAAGTTTTCAAAATTTCAACACCCTGTATTTCGAAAAGTAGCTAGACCCCTTAATCGCGCAAAAAAATTATGGAAATAATAGTAAAAATTTATCCGAACAAATTCAAGTAGATCACTAGTACTGCGAATACCAGCTTTAGAATAGAATTTCAATATAGCATCGGTGGTTCAGTGGTTAGAATGCTCGCATTGCACGCGGGCGACCCGGGTTCGAATCCGGGCAGCAGCATATTTATTATTATGAATCGCTGCTTCGTAAACGAGAGAGAGACTAAGGAGGCACAAGCATGCAAAAGCAAGGCACATAACGAAGCAATGTAACATAGTGTAGCGTAACGTAACGCGTAACGGTCAGATCTTTTGCGTCGCGACCCCTGGTCGCTCAAACATAACCTGGCGTAAAGAACTAAAGTTCCAACAAATAATATAAGCAATGAGTGAAAACTAACGCATTCGGGTTTGTTCGGTAGTTGTCGGCATGTCTTCAGTACTGAATTCATAAATTAATTTTCATTTTTATATATCTTTTTGAATTATAGCGAGAAAAAAAATAAAAAAAAGTTTTGTTATATAACTTATTATGATCTTTCCATTTACTATCACAAAAAAAAATCCGAAAACCCAATGATTGTATTGTTATCGGTTCTTAACAAATGTGGGCAATTTAAAATGAATCTGAGCGTTTGAAGTGGGTAAAAATCGAGTTTGAAGGTTGCGTTACAAACAAACATAATAGTATATTACGTAACGTGTGTGGTAAGGAGCATTTTACGCACGAATGGAAGAGTTACGCACGATGCCGCATAGCGGCGAGTGCGTAATTCCGTGAGTGCGTAAAATGCTCTACAACACGAGTTACGTACTATACTTTACCTACGACCTACTTCTACTTGTATTTTTTATAAGAAGCATAAGAAATAACAGTTACATAATTAGAGGTGCTTGGTAAACTCCATCTCTATTACTCTATTACCAATGAAAGAAGCACATTAAAGAACTAACGTTTAATCATTATTAATATATTGTTGATAATCGAGAGTCCATTTTTCAATTATAACCAATACATATACATAGCCCTTTGGGCTTTTCATAGTTAAACGTGGCCATATCTAATGTTTTCAAAAGTAAATTTTGAATAAAATGGCGACGTCTATTGACAGTTGCTAAGATGTTGCTAGGGAAGCCGTGCGATTTACTTTACAGCTGTGCGTTTTTTTTACAGTGCGTAATAGACGTCATTACATTGATACCGACTGTGTGTTATTGACTGATTACAGGGGGGGTCGTAGGTAAATACATTTTTTCAGCTGATATTTAATTGGGTTGATAATAATTGACAATATAGATGAAACGAATTAACATAGGTGAAGGGGATAAAATGTTCTGTATAAAATTTAATTATTCCATGTAGTTATTCAAATTTTAAACTCGATACGAATAGGTTTGCTCCATTTTCAGTATTACAGGTCAACCTAATATGAACTTGTTAATTTTTTCAACGTTTTCCGTATCGTACCATTCTGCCGGGCTAATTTGATTTTAATTAAAAAGTTTGTAATTGAATTTTGAAACAGTTTCACATAGAGGTATGCATTCGACAAACCATACGATCGGGATAAAGAAGTTACTAGTACAATGAACAAAATGTTTAATTCATGAAATTTAGACAGTATTTAGGAAGTTTTTTTTTGCGAGAATATGATTTCCGATGTTTTTTCTGTTCACAATTACTTTAGATAAGGAGGAATTGTATTTTAGGTAGGCAATTTCAGAGAGTCGTTCTGAACATGCTTGATTGAAAGAAACGCCATTAACGTCAAATGGCCTATAGGGACGCAATCACTAAACAGAGGCGTCGCACCCTATTCATACCAATCAAATGGTGTGAAATAATATTTTTTTTGCCAATAATAATTTAAGAGAGGAAGAAGAAGAAGAGTCCGACAAACCTCTGTAGTAGGTCTACAAATCTTATTGTATATAGCTCACATATTTATTTGATAGGTCTATGTTAAGGGTAATTTAAATCAAACAATTTAAAAGTATGTTCATGTATACAAAGTAGTCCATTGGTAGATATACTAGTCAAGTGACTCAATTCTTTCCCAATCGAATGCCATACTTTCTTCCATCATTTTAGAATCGGAGTGGTTTTTGGAAACCTACAGCCATCTCGGGAAAAACAATTCATTTTACACATCCCTTTTCAAAAGTCATGAGAGTTTTCTCAGTTTTTCCAAATGGGACCCTTTAAATGTATCTTCACTCTATGTACCCACTTTGAGCCGATCAAAAGTTATTGAGAAATATATGCATGCTAATAAATTTGAAATGTTGATACATTTTTCATGGTGCTTATTTTGTAGTTTCATTTCAATTTGTATTTATATTGAGTGAATGACGTTTATATCACAACAAGTCCATTCAACTCCACAAACACTTTCATTTTAAAATTAATCTAATTGACTACAGTAATTAAACGTACAGTTTTTAAGCGCAATGCCACGGAATAATGCTACTCGTATATTATGATACCTGATCCCCATCATTGTTATCTAACTGAGCGTTTGAATCCATTGTCGATGTTCTTTATCCGATAACAGAGATATTGCCAATAATTGCCGATCCATTTTATTTAAGTATTAATTCACTTCAGATATTTTTCTTTTACGATTGACAGATTCGTGAATATCATTTCCAACACCATGCCTTTTCAACGTTTTTATATCAACACCATCATCTGACAGTTACGTTGATCATAACCAATATATAATTCGTAATTTTGCTAGCTACGATTCTCCATCTTTTCCTGAGATGTCAGAAAATGTGTTTATAATGCCAACAGATTGAATGTTACATGTACTGTTCTTATAATGAGAAAATGGATCGAATAGATGAGGCTTTTACTTGATAAAGATCCATACTGAACGATGAAATGAAAAAATCATTCTGAACACAGTTTACACTCACTATACCAACTCTAACACTTTACAGAGATTGAAGATGAACAGACCTTCAACCTAAAGTTTTCCGTCAACTGAATTACAAAAAACTCAGAATATAAACGAGATGTGGACCACTGTATTATTTGCAAGTAACTAACTAGTCCAATGACTCGCACTAATGAGTATTTACTCAACTGAAACTATCCTCTAAAATGTCAAGTGAGCAGGATAGTGTTCAGTGTCCAGCATTTTTCAGAGGAGTGTCCATGATTTAGTAGTGGAAGAATTATTTTCAGTCGACCTTGTGGAATATTTTGGTTTGAAGTGCAATATTATGAAAGATACTAAAACCCGGTTCTGACGATCGCGGCTACAAAATTGCATGCAGTTCAGATGTTGCTACCATGCAACTGCGCATGTGAAATTAGATCAGTTTTGCAATTCTACTAATTTTTTTTGTTCCTGTAAAGTGTGTGGTTGAAGTGCTCTGGACAAAAATAAGTTTATTAATAGAATGAATGAATTGTTGAGCTCATGGCGATTACAAGAATTGTGAGATATCTTTGAAGGTAAGGGAATAAATGACAATTACATCCAAGTAGGTGAAAGTAACAAGCAAGCGAAATGTACCTTAAACATACACATTTTTCAATTAAACCTGTCAGATTTACTCCAAGAACTCCAAAAAACTACTATGGGGAAAGCATTAATGAGCACATTCAAGGATAGACAAGGCTATCTTGTGGATACTATTGTTGGTTATGTTTTAGATCATGTAGGTATGTCTAATTTCAACAATGTATATGGTTCCCATTTTATAAATGTATGGTATCTATTTTTAAAATGTATAGTTTTCTTTTCAATAGATCAAAATATTCAGCAGCAAGTTTTTTATTCCTATCCTGCTTTCCTACTAAACAGTTATATGCATAAATAGAGACCATCAATTTCCATCAGATTTAAACATGTTTGTCATAAAAATACTGTGCTTTTAATCCGTGTCCAGACTAACCATCGACCAATTCGATCGTCTATTCCACACATACAAAATACATAATTTGTTTTGCGCGATTAAGGGATCTAGCACATTTACTTTTCGAAATACAGGGTGTTGAAATTTTGAAAGCTTGAATGTTTTAATTCGATAACTTTAAAATGGATGGATAAATTGATTTGTCATTTGGCAGGTTGTTTTTAAATGTAAAAGGGCATATTTTGAAAGAAATTGTAGTTTGTGCAACTAGTGTGGATATGATGGCCATGTCGCACGAGGACGAAGTTTGAGCACGACGCCGTAGGCGGAGTGCTCAATCGTTCAAGAGCGATACAGACAATCCACACGAGTCGAGCAGCATATTTTTTCTACGATCCACTTAAGAAAAAATCTAGAAAATAAGAATTTCTATAAACTGTAATATACCTAACTTCAAATTAAAAATTTTACAATTCAATTTTATGTTTCCACTAATTTTGTGGTAAACGTACAGTTCTTGAAATTTGTATAGGGCTACGGTTTCATTTTTTAAATATACGATGCTGTTTAAATATACGATGCTGTTCTAAGTAGATGTTGCCAGTCGGACTCCCTCATGAAAGGTTCCGTACCACTATCTATAATAATGAATATTCTGCTAAATATTTCAAACGTCTACCTGTTGTTGTTATTATTATCAAGCAGAATAATTATTTTTTGAAATAAAAGTAACAATTAAAAAAAAACTTTTTCACGGGAATCGAACCCGGGTCTACGGCATGAGAGTCTGGATTGCTTACTACTCAACCACTGAGAGGTATGAAAATCGTTTATCTATAACGTCAGATGTACATATTACATAATTTTATAAAATCTGAGGTCTCCTCAAATACCCATTTTATTCTGTTTTAAGTATTATTTGTTGGTAATTTGTACGGATTATTTCTTTCAAGTTTATCTTTGTAAATGAATATTCTTGATCCAGTGCGCTTCTATGAGAAACTTTGACAAGTTATTTCGACGTTTCTTTTAAATTGAAAAAAGATGAATGACGGATACTCAACTCGAATGCTGATTGGTGGATTTCATATACGTTCTAGGATGTATATGAAATTATATCCGTTCAGTTAACTGATGGCCTACATTTCCATTTTGTAAACTGTGCAGAATAGTAGTTTGTGCAACTAGTGTGGATATGGACAATCCACACGATTCGAACATTATATTTTTTCTACGATCCCTTCAAGAAAAAATCTAGAAAATAAACATTTGAATATACTGTAAAATAAATATAACTTGAAATTTAAAATGTTCAACAATTTTATTTATAATCGTACCAATTCAATTTTATGTCTTCACTAATTTTTTTGTGATAAACGTACAGTTCTTAAATGTACAATTTGTACAATGTTACGGTTTCCCTTTTTAAATATGCGAAGCTGTTATAAGTAGATGTTGCCAGTCGGACTCCCGCACGAAGGGTAGGTATCGTACCTTTATCTACAATAAATATGCAAAATACGAAATATTTCAAGCGTCTACCTGTTGTTGTTATCAATATCAAGCAGAATAATTATTTAAAAATAAAATCATTAATAAAAAAAAAAGTTGTTTCATGGGGAATCGAACCTAGGTCTACCGCGTGAGAGTCTGACATGTTTACCACTCAACCACCGAGATCTATTATAATGACATGTCCATCGGTAGTTCCTGAATTACCCATTCTATTCTATTTTTAGTATTTGTTATCAATTTATACGGACTATTTTATTTGTTCATTTTTGTAAATAAATATTCTTAATCCAGTGCTTCTGAGAGAGACTTTTTTGACAAGTTATTTTGACGTTCCTTTAAATTGAAAAAAAGATGAGTGACGAGTACTAAACGCGAATACCGATGCTATATTGAAATTCTATGCAAAGCTGGTATTCGCAGTGCTAGGGATCTACTTGAATTTGTTCGGATACATTTTTACTATTATTTCCATAATTTTTTTTGCGCGATTAAGGGGTCTAGCTACTTTTAGAAATACAGGGTGTTGAAATTTTGAAAACTTGAATGTTTTAATTCGATAACTTTAAAATGGATTGATAAATTGATTTGACATTTGGCAGGTAGTTTTTAAATGTAAAACGGCATATTTTGAAAAAAATTGTAGTTTGTGCAACTAGTGTGGATATGATGGCCATATCGCACGAGGACGAAGATGAAGCACGACGCCGTAGGCGGAGTGCTCAATCGTTCAAGTGCGATATGGACAATCCACACGAGTCCAGCAGCATATTTTTTCTACGACCCACTTAGGAAAAAATCTAGAAAATGAAAATTTCTATAAACTGTAATATAACTTCAAATTAAAAATTTAACAATTCAATTTTATGTTTCCACTAATTTTGTGGTAAACGAATGTCCAATTTGTATAATGCTACGGTTTCCTTTTTTAAATATACGATGCTGTTATAAGTAGATGTTGCCAGTCGGACTCCCTCATGGAGGGTACCGTACCATTATCTATAATAATGAATATTCTGCAAAATATTTCAAACGTCTCTCTGTTGTCGTTATTAATATCAAGCAGAATGATTATTTAAAAATAAAATTAACAATAAAAAAAATTCTTCGAGAATCGAACCCGGGTCTACCGCGTGAGAGTCTGGTGTGCTTACTACTCAACCACCAAAGAATATGCAAATTGTTTATCTATAAGGTCAGATGTATTATATAACTTTTGCTTAAAAGGAACTAAAGTTCCTACCGTGTGTCCCGCGACACGTTCTACCTTCTTTTATAATAAAACAGAATGGTTAGCTTGCAAAAATAAGTATTTGTTATTGGTAAACTACTTTATTTAATTTAAATGCTTTCAAAGATTAATATAACTATTTTGTCATTATACCCCAATAAATGTTGTTTGAGACAAATATGATGCATATAACTCATTTTATTAATAACAATGAATATGTTTTTATTCATCCACAATATTACTTTCCGACCTTGAAACAAATCCTTTCTTAACGACAAATTAAATATTACTTGGGCCATATGGAAAATCATATTTTTTTGACATAATAAGATTTTGATTGTCACAAATAAATATTTTTCTCTGTGTGATCAATGCAATCGAGCTGCACAAAAATAGAACTGCTTTTAATTTGGGCCACAAATTACCCCAGCATGTGAAACGTGAAGTTTCACAGTCACCTTTGTTATTCTTCCGGTTGCTTTGCCGTATCGTATAACCAGGGACTTGGTGTCGAATTCGCAAAACTCGTTATAAGTGAAGGTGGTTAACTGTGAATCGAAAACAGCCATCTTTCTTTCCGATCTAAGTTGTATATTAAAACAGACGTTAGCATTTCAACCGCTGTGGGATATATCTGCTAATATCATACTAAATTTTTAAAATCCAGATTATTTTTTCACTTATGATATTCCTACAGCGGTTGGCTTCATAGATTTTTTTGACAAAAAAAAATCGTTAAAAAAGAAACTAAAACAAGTATCTTAAAATTGATACCTACCTTTAAACCGATTTTATGGTTTCATAAGAACTGATGGACTTCGAGGCATACCTCCACTGCTGAGGGAATATTATTTTGGCCTGATACCCAAGAAGTCAGGGAGGCTCCCAAACTAGTACTTCCGTTAATATAAGTACCTTTATATCAAAGAAGTTTTCACCAAGGTCAACTTTTTAAGCTTAAAATTCTTATTTCGCATCATTTGTAAATCTAAAGGGCTTCACCCACTGTAATTCTTATTTCATATAATTTGTAAACTTAAGGGCTTCACCCACTGACATTGTTAATATATATTTTTTCAGAATAGATTTAGCATAAATTTTATATTTTTACAATTAGAAACTAATCAAATCCTTATTTATTGTTATTGCTTAACTTGTGGAATTTTATTTCAACTTCCTTCCTAATGAATTAATGGACACACAATTCAAATTATCAAATAGTGGATTATATAGTGAATGCTTAACTAACAGGACAGAACTATATATTCATAGTTTCGGGGTTAACCTATTCTTTTTACAAAAAAGAAAGAAAACCACGTGGCGCTCAACTTTATTAACTACCCTCTTTTAAGCTATAGTTTTGTTATTGTTTAAGTTCGGCGAAAACCACCCCTGAGAATCATTTTTGAATACAAATATTTTTTTCAATAAATTTCATCACTTTTCATTCAGCACCAAGTAAAAGTTTCATTTGACACCCAACAATAGGAAAGTTATGTTTCACATGATTACTTTCTTAGTGGCTTTTTTCACACAAACCTAAAACTTCTATTGGTGTGTCCAACTGAAATGACAGCGACAAGTTGGTACAACTCAATCGCCTTGATTAATTGCACCCTCAGAACCGGGGGCTTATTGAGCTTTCCGAAGACAATAATATAATATATCCCAACTGTGTATACTTACTTAGTTTTAAAATAAAAAATGTATTGTTAAATAATCCACAGGGGTTTATGGAGATAACTACTTCCATTTGCGAAGAAAATTCTTCACGGACGTCTATGCGCGTGTCGATTCAAAAAATGCCGAAGCGATTAGATTTATCGAAATGGCACACAAATTATGTTGTAATCAAAAAACCATCACGGTGCTGTGAGCACTCGGCAAGGCGTTTTTGGATAACTAGTGGTAACGTGTCCTCTCGACTGTAACATATGTTACTGTCTACAACGTAATCAAGAGCTTACATGGTAATTACCGCCTTCTCACATTCCTGAATCCTGCTCATCGGCATTAAAAATTTATAACCCTCATAACCATTACTTCAGTTGATTGTTAGTTGGAGGTGGAGTTAGTAGAATGTCACAATTAATTATTCATTATCTCAAAATTATATCATAAGATTTCTGCTTCAACAAAATTCATTTCTTCTCATTATTTTGGCACAACTGTGACGCCACGAAGGTGAAATCTAGTACTATAATGTATGGAATTTCTAGCGTCACATTTCCATTGTTCAAAATTATTCGTTTTTTTCCAGATCTATAAGGAATAAAGGGGAATGAAAGAGCAGATAAAGCCGCATCAGAAGGTCGAAACATGGATCAAGGCATGAGAAATAAACTACATTATACAAAAGTCTTAAAAATAATAGATAAAAGCTGCACCAGAATACAACAGAGCAAGGCACTGTACAGAAAACTGAACTTAAATAGCTAGAAAGTCTTGCAGCTCTGTTAAATCCAAACATCTGATAATAATACATTTTTAGAGAATGGGCTAGTACTAAAACGCATTGCAAGGTGCGTCCTATAGGATAGGAGCTAGGAAATAGTAATCTATTATTCCAGTTATAGTTCATGTTCACATTCGACAGGAAAAGACCGGTATCGATCGCGCGGTCATAGTCTTGTAGAAAAATCAAGATATATACAGTAGAAAAAATTGACCTATACCCTGACGTCATACCTACTAACCTCGCGAAATCAATCAATGTGTCAAAAATGGCTACAATTACTTTGTCGTGTGCGTAAATACGTTGTTGACAGCTTGTTTATCTTGTTCAGCCACCGTCTAAGAAGTGAGGTTAAGTGGGAAATATTCATTAAATGCGAAACAGAAAATTCTGTACTTATCGTGGAATAAAAATAATAAATTAGAGGTCTTGAAAAAAACCGATTTCATAGAATGTATCTGAATGCAAATGATGGAACGATTTGAACAAAACTCGATGTATAAAAATGATGACAGTTGTCATAAGAGGTTAAAATGAATTCTGATGAATACAACCGATTAATCGTTTTTGGTGCTATCTCTTTTCAACATTGGCAGTAATAATTAGAGTTACATAAGAACGTATGTCATTGCTTGAAAGACAAGTGTACGTATATTGTATGATGTGTTTTTACTGTCAGTAGAAAAGGATGAGGTATATAAAGTTTGTGTTTACTACTGCTCATTGTTAGTGACGTCAGGGTAAAGGTCAATTTTTTCTACTGTACCAGTTTCAACTCTGCAAAAACAAGATCAAAACCGAGCAGTGGAAAACTCACAGATGACCAATACTCTAAAAGCGCGTCCAAATTATGCCGATTCGATGTAGACGCTACTGTTGGCACGTGCCAATAAGCCTACCAATGAAAATCACTGAAGTGTCGGTTTTCTTCAAAGGAAGCCAATGAGAACGGGGAGTGGGAACGTGCCAACCACTGGCTTCCCACGACTAGGGATGTGATTCAGCCGTGCTTTCAAATGAAGTGAACAAACGAAATAGTTATTTATTAAACAAGTGCGTGAAGTTATACTTTTGCGCGCACGAGTTGCAAAAATGCAAGGCACGAACGTAGCGAGTGCCATTTTCGCAACGAGTGCGCAAAAGTACTTCACGTACGAGTGTCATACAAAACTTTATTTACGACCACATGAAGAAAAAATAAAAATGTGATCTGAACAGTTTAAAAAACATAAAAATAAATTTTCTGTCGACAAATATATTATACACAACGAATTCTAATTTCAGATGGTACGCAATCCTGAGAAATGCATTCTTCTCGAGGTTCTTCCATTTAAAATAAGTGTAATTGAAATTTTGAATATAACAGGAAATATTTTCCACTATGTCTGAAACTTCTGTCAAATTTACTGACAGTACAAAAGTTTATACAACAAACTACTAAACTCAAGGCAACTCGATAATTACGTAACTAATAAAGAGTGTTAAAATGGAAACCCTATTTAAAAAGCATTGGTCATTTACGCACGCTTTTGGGTGTTATAATGAAAGTCCCATATAAAAAGCGTTGTTCATTCACGCACGCTTTTCAAAGTATGTATAATGTATGATTTCACACATTTTTTTTTGTTCGTAAATGACTAATTTCAAAGGTGTTCGTAGATCAAATAATATATTAATTTGACAAATCTTTACCGGGATTGTCCAATTCTGTGTACATTGGGCGACTAGCCTGAATAAATCTGTGACACCCAGATAACAGGTAACAAGTAAAAGTGGTAGAAAGTTATTTCTGATATGAAACTTCAAGTTTTGCTCTTTCAAATATCCTTCCCGTCTATATACAGGGTTATTCATTAAGAATATATGTCCAATCTCTGAACTGAAGATTCTAGACCTCAAAATATGATGATTCTGCTCAACATGCCTGATGCAAATATTGCTAGTTTCCGAGATAGTTTAAATTTAAATTTAAATTCAAATTTTTATTTTCGCAATAATCTTTTATGTTTTCACAATTTCTCTTCGAGCATTTGCTTTGAAGTTTTTCATTTTTGTTTACAAATTTGTTATTGTTACATATTTAATAAAATTTTTTATGAAAAAATTGAAATTTATTGAACGTTTTTTAAAAGCAAATAACTCGATAACCGATTGAGTTACACGAATCAAAGAGGAGTAACTTTTTTTGTAGAATTTAACGCTTTTTAATATTTTCCTATT
>CAJUYI010000263.1:104697-162283 GCA_910591695.1 Galerucella pusilla | reverse complement strand
GTATATAAGAGATGAAGTGCTAGTTCACAACCCACTTCATCCCTTATATACCGCTCGCATAGCCTCTCCATTGTTTTTAAAAAGAACGATGTGAGACTAATTGGTCGGAATGCTTTTGGTAAGGTGTAGTCCATCCTACCTGGTTTGGGTATAAATACCACTCGTACTTCTCTCCACTTACTGGGAATATACCTCAGAGCTAAAGAGGCTCTGAAAATTCCAACCAGGTGCGGCATAAGAGTATCCATTCCCCATTGAAGTAGGGCTGGTCTTATTCCGTCAGGTCCTGGTGACTTGAAGGGGGAAAAGCCCGATATGGCCCATCTTATCTTGTCCTCATCAATTAGTGCACTAGCATATTGCCAGTCATATTGTGAGGGTGTTGTTGATACTTCCGTCCAGTTTGACGTTCCAGGAAAGACAAAACCTGGGAAGTGAGTTTCCATAAGAATCTCAGCGCTCTCTTGAAGGTTGGCGGCCTTGTCGCCATTTTCCCTTGTCAGGATGCCGATACTCTTATGGTGGTCGTTTGAGAGTGCCTTCTGTAGCCTAGAAATTTGTGGGAAGTCTTCGACTGCCTCACAATAGGCTCTCCAGGCTTCTCTTTGCTTTTGTCTGCAGACTTTTTTGAACTCTTTGAGGTTGGCTTTATATACTCCCCAGTCCTCTTTGAGTTTTGTTCGTTTTGCCTTGTTAAAGGTCGTTCTCGCTGTCTTTCTGAGGTGTTCCAGTTCAGGGCACCACCAGGTATTGGTCGTGCCGCCTGTCTGAACCATCCTCATCGGACAGGATTCCTTATAGGCAATGTCTATTTTGTTTTGGATAGATACTGTGTACCTTTCCAGTTCCTCATTATTGCTGGGAGTCAGGACCTCTGTTTCCCGCAGAGCACCTATTAAGAGTCGATTGTAGAGAGCTACATCCGTCCTCTTCGGGTCACGGGATTTTACAGTGGTCCTGAGATCCTGGCTTACCGTATAGGTCAGCCAGCGGTGGTCTGACATAGAAATATGATCCGACACCTGCCAGTCCTGAATTTTGATTGATATTTTGGCTGTCGCCAGCGTAATATCTATTAATGTTTGGCTACGGGCGTTAATGAATGTCGGCTCCGTACCTCTATTTAAGATTGTTAGATCTTTCTTAATTATATATTCATAAAGAGACTTACCTCGGGCGTTGATATCCTTGCTGCCCCAGCTCAAGTGGTGTGAGTTTGAGTCGCAACCCAATATCAGCTCCACTCTCTGGTTGAGGCAGTGATCCACTAGTACCTCCATCTCTTTAGTCGGTGGTAGGGTGGCTGCATCCGAAGGTAAGTACACCGATGCGAGTACCAACGCCGTATATTTGCCTCTTCCATCTGGACATTCCACTTTAACCGCAGTAAGGTCTGAGGTGCAGAATTGTGCCATCTGAGAGACTCTGTATTTCCTTGGGACGTAAACAGCTGTCCTAGGTTGCTGATTGCTTGGTAGGCTAAAAATTTGACCCGTTAGACTACTGAAACCAGTAATTTTGGTCTTTATTATCCAGGGCTCCTGGATCAAAGCTATTGCATCCTCCAATACATCAAGGTGGCGACATAGTGTTGCCGTTGCCGCCTTTTTGTGTTGGAGGTTGCATTGTATGATATTTACCTTTTCTACAACGTCCTTGCCCATGAGTAGGTTGCCTGGAGTTGGGTTCACTTTAGAGGTCCATCTGCTCCTCCGCTAGGGGAGAGACGACCTCGCTGTGTTCGGGTGCCTCCTCCGTCAGGTCATCGAATGCTTCGACGTCCTTTTCGGGACCCATGGTGGCCTTGGGGTCAATATCCACTCTAGGTGGCTCGACTACCAAGGACCTCGGGTCTTCAGAGGTACCCCCTGCTTCCTTTCTCGTTACCCGGATAGTCAATGAGGTGAACGCATAGCTCATCCTCATCGACTTCTTCTTGAGGACAGCCATATCCTCGTCTCCGATTCCAAAGACGAAGAGGTGTCCTTCTGGGTTCACCTTCACCTCATGATGGAAAGTGCACCACCTTGCCACCGTCAGATCAGGGTTCTGCACCCTAAGCCGACCAAGTACCCTCTCTTTTTCACCGGATGTCGTCTTGTGGACGTCCTCCGGGATCCAGAGCGAGGCCTTGGTCAGCTTAGGGAGCCTATCCACACTAACGACCGCCAGCGATGCCTCCTCCCACGGCTTGAGGTTTTTTGTGGCTTTTTTCAGCCACTCTAGCGTCCCGTCGTCATCGCAGACCACTCTGATGATTTCACCGGAGTATGTCCACGACTTAAACGTGGGCGCTTTGCTATTGCTGCTGGAGGCGGAGAAGATGATCTTGTCCAGTTCCTCTAGCAGTTGATTTTTGATGATTCTTTCCCGTTCTGCGGTAACCTTACCGTACGGGTTGGTCTCATCTATGATAGCAACCTTGAGGTGTCTCAAGGCGGCATCCGCAAAGGTTTTGGAAGGCGCGGCGACATTTCTGTCGCTGCGCGGCTTCTTCAGCCTTTTTGGAGTCCCCTCCGTGGAGGTGCTTAAGTGAGGGCGCTTTCCTGCAGGGGCAGCCGGTTCCATGCCTTTATTTAAAGCGGAGCTCTTGGCGCCGGCCGCAGGAAGTGCCTTTGCTGTTGGAGGTGGAGTGGGGGAAGAGGGGGGTGCATGTAGTTGCTGCCACCCCTGATTCCCTCGCTCTCTTCCTCCTTTTGACCTCGGCGCCGCAAATGCGCTTTCGCCTAGGCCTTTGTGTTGCATCACGAGGTGATCTTCCATGTCCAGCCTCATTCTGTGCAGTATTTTGGGGTGGACATTTCTGTTCATCCCCAGCTACTGCTTTTGATTGAGGTGAGCACTTCTGTCCAGCCTCGAGATTTGTTTTTTGTTTTTGTAATTTTTTCATGTGTGTTCCCACGAGTAGCAAGGGAAGGGTTGGTCACCTCTGGCAGAGCCCCGCATTACCAGAGGAAGGCTAATTACAATGGGGTTCCGCCCGGTTCCCCAAGGGGATCGTTCGTGACCGCATATCACCCTGCGGCCATTCAGCTGTCAGCACGATTCCTTACACCTTAGCTTGGGTAGGCTGGTCCGCGGTGGCATGTTTCGCAAAGGCTTTTGGGGAGGTTTAGCTCCCCTCACCCTACTTATTTCTGCCACTGACCAAGGGACCCAGTCAGGACTCAGTCCCTTGGCCGTTCCCCTATCCGCCACCTGGGGACGCGCCCGATAGATAGCCCAATCCACGGGAATTGGCTTTGGATATTCTGAAACATTCTTTCTGACTGAATCGCACAACTACCATTAACAGGAAAAAAATAAATTCACATCGAAAAGCGACAGTTCCATGATAAATAATTCAAAGTAGCCAGAATGATAATTATTGCCCTCATTATCTTTTTTTATGGCACATCAATATATGTAGTTAATCGCTATTGTCAGGATATTTTTATCAGCACTTTCCTCTAATATCGTCATTTATGACTACCCATATTTATATCGATGAAGCTAGAAGTTGCATTACATAAAATTTCAGGGATAATAATGAATAGTAGGTACTTGGTATTTCAGGAAATTGCTAGTGATAAAAAAAACGGTGATTACAGAAAAATAGCTTAATGGAAAAATATGGTGCCTAACTCATAATATGAATTTTGAAGTACATCGCGTGTAATGCTGAATAAGTCTTATTTACATGCACGACAATTATTTAGGGATTTCCTAGCAGAGAACTCACTGAATTGTGGAAATAACTTTTCAATGGTGTAAACTGCACAATATTCCATAATCTGATATATAAAAATCCCTGCCACTGAGCTCGACCTCGATTCCCAAAGCCGCTCAACCGATTTTAATGAAACTTTCTGAAAATGTATTACGCAGCCCAGTTTGTTATTTATCCCCAACCACTCATTCTACGGAGCTGATTACGTGTTAGCTTTTCTTAGAAAATTATTCAGAAAATCTCACTAACTGTGATATTAAGTTGTAAATAATATTCTGTGTCTAAACTATGAGCTTCTGATATTTGTCCATGATCAATAAGAATATAAATTTGTTGGTGAAATGAGTTTTATGTCGACTAAATGGATACAAATTTTCACTATCAGTTTTCCATAACAATGAATTATCAAAATTTTGTACTACTTCTACCTAATTCAGGATATCTGCAGGCTTCACTTTATATGAGTGTTCCTTTTCTATCCAGTAGTCTGTGTGTAACTTTTATGTCCCTGGATTATGAATTGTCATACAATCCGCTGGTTGATGGAGGATTTATCTTCCATTCCACTCAATCTATATTATTCTTGCTCCAAACCCTACTAGATCTTTCCAATGGCCAGATCCTCTCTTTTCCCAGCTTTGCCTATTTCTTCCAATAACTATTTCATTGAAGCTAACACCGCAAAAGAGGGTTCTAGCACCCAGAAGGGTGTTTCAGCCCTCCATAATATTTCAATGTGTCCTGTCATCCACAGAAGGGTTACTATTCCAAAACCATTTCAAAACTGATGCACAACAATTCAGTGCTTCTATCGCAGCTTGACTATCCGACAATATGTTAATCCTTTCCGCATTTTTGATCAAATAACTATTCATGCATAAAATATTATTGAATAATTTTTAAAATTGCCACGCAAAAAATATTAAGTGTTCAAACTTTCATATTAAAAAGCTTACGCCACTGTGTTAGCCCCTGGAGATGTGCCCATGTTTGGCACAAGGGATTATTCATCTCAATTTAAGGAAGTGATATCGATTCTTCATTGCATGGTGTACCATTATAATGGAGGGGGACTCTAATATATTTTGCGGCGACCGCAAATAGAACAAGACTTTGATTTATTAAACCCTCTATATTTTTAAAAGTGTAGAAGATTTAGTAGTAGATTTTTGTTGAAAGAGAGTAAGATGGAAAGTCGTCGGAACTGTTCATATTCACTTTAATGCCACCAAGCTGAAAAATCCTTTCCGTAAGATAATTGATAAAGACAAATTGAAATAACAAAAAAATACAGTACACGCTGGATGAAGCAAACCGGAATTTTGATTGCTGTGAAAGTGTGACTGAACATGCACAGTGGTTAAGAGACGTGTGGTTTTCTACATCTCCGTCAATGGTTATAACAACAGTCGCTTGGGGTTGAATGCAGACAGATTTGCTCATAAGATACTTCATAATGCTTAAATTATCATTTGATGTGCTGTCAATCAAATTATGAGAAATATAAATATGCACGAGACACGGTTTCAAGAAAAAAGCGCAACCAGCCATACCACCAAACGCTCCCTACTCTTACTTCACAGACATTTTAATAACAGAATGATTTCTTGTGGTAGTGATTTCGAATATTATCCTTATTATTCACCTGATTTTATGACACCGGATGCATAAATTTGGGGAATTTCAAGAAAGTCGATATAAAATTTATATAATTGAATAGCAGATATTGTTAAGATACGTCAGAAGATAGTAACCCGTTTCAAGCTAATGCAGCAACCACTATTTGTGAATATGATCGACAATCTGCAAAATCGCAACGAGCTTTGTCTAAATATTTCGCACATTTCGTGAGATTAATCAAGTTTATCCAGTTGAGTATCATATCGATCGGTGGAGATAAAAAACCATCCTCATTTAAATGGGGATCAAAATGGCCACTAGTGTAAGACATGCTAATACAGTGACCCCGAAACGTCATTTGTTACAAGAATATGCGACAAAAAAGACGACAGACTATGATTTTAGACCGACCGAGATCATTTATTAAACGAAACATGCTTGCAAACTCACATTATGAGTTGGTTGGCAAAAAGTAATTCTGGGTTGTTTGTGCTCTTTCGAGTTGTTCACATCTATTATGTTTTTACGTAAGCAGTTTTTGTTGGATGTACATTATATACGTGAGTTGGAGATATTAACAAATATAGGGCGGAACTGTTATATACTCAGTTCATTATAAGTGAATTTCCACGTTGAGTACGGGAGTGGTCAAAAATTTTCTGAAACATAACTTCAATTCCATTGAAGAGAAACATATAATGTATGTTAGTAGACAACAAGGTTCTGAAGAAGACTTCATAGATCCGGAGCCGTTTTGTGGAATTAAATGAGAGTTGAAAACGGAAAACAACTTAATTGGAGGTTGACACAAGGTAAACAAGGAATTCTCAACTAGGCTATTGAAACTAGGTGAGAGACAATTAAAGACAGTTACCGCCCTGTAACTTTTGCCAAACATACACTAAATACCTGAACAGCGAGAACAGCTTTAGAATTCACCAGAATTGGCTCTTTCAAAGGCTTTCATACATCCTTCGAAGAGTGTCTTCAAACAAATACTATATCAGGCATGAACTACGTTTCCTAACAGGCCACTGTCATCCAAAACATCATATGCTAAAACTTGGACTGTCAGAAGATGCGACTTGCCGTCTTTGTCTGGAAGATGATGAAACAATAGAGTATATTATTTGTGCCTGCCCCGCCGCGGCTCGAATCAGGTATCTGATGTTTGGTCTCTCTTTCGCCCTCGGACCTGAAATATCATTCACCAAATGAACTTATTGGCTTTGTAAAAGAAATTAGATTTTCTTGATGAAGTATAAATACGTGTGAGCCATGATAGACTTGCATGATAGACTTGCAAGTCGCAGTGGAGGACCCACTTACCAGACGCCTAACCCAACCTAACCTAACCTATTGACCTGGTGACACAAAATGGGCAAATTTATTGGACCTCTGTGCAGAACTCCATGCTGATTCTGCGAGAAGTAATCTTTTGTTTTATCTGTAGAGATAACGGTCGATTTACTACTTGAAGGAATGTGAGGAATGAACACTTTTTGTTGTCTATTGCACAAGCAGGATTGGATCCGTTTTAAGGAATCATACCTCACTCTGTATGGGTCTAATTTCAATGATAAAAGTTGGTCCTTGAGACAATCATATGCATTTGATAACTCCAGAAATTGAGTGATTTTCTTCCACTGTTCTCCTTGAAATGGAATATTGTGGTTAGCATAAATTTTCCACTTAAAAAACCATGTTGATAATTACCAATAATTTAACAAAAGGAGGTTACCTACCAAGTTGTCTAACTTAAATAACTTCGAAAATTTGGCGAAACAATATTATAGGCCTGTGATATTCTGTTGATTTGGGAACCCCCGTTTCATGTAACGGTTTTATCACTGCTAATTCCAATCAATTTATTCCAATTAGAAGAATTAGAAGCTGGAAATTCGCCTTTTTCGACAAAAATGTTAATATTCCAGTAGGACCCATATAATAGTCAACAAAACTACAACAAAGTTCACGACACAGATGTGTCACAATTAGTTCTAGTGCGATTGTAGAAAGTTCGGAAAGGGAGTAAGGAAGCGAACATAATATTTCACACCTGTTCTATGGAGACCATTACGATATAATTGTAACGGATTGCAGTGTAGACTACGGAAAACACAAACAATAATATAAACGTACGTCGTCTGTAATTTCATCTTTGCTTTGAATAAAACTGAGATAAATATGTTGAATTTGTTTTGTGTCCAAGTACAACTATGTGAGTGTAGAAAGTATAATACCTGGAAGCATTCTGCATAGAGCAGGAATGTTTGTCTAAACGGGATTAGATTAGATTCGATGAGGTGTGGCTACTAGGCCTATACCACTGCGACCTTTTCAGATCTATCGTGGTTCTTTTAATCTAGATTACATTTTTTAGTTTCGATCCTGAACCTTTCATGTAATTTTCTGCCTGACAGAGGAAGTGCTCAGCAGCTTCCTCTTCTCTGTGACAGAATATGCTCATGGCTTCTTCTGACAACTTCATTGGCTATGCGTGCCTGTTAAGCATACCGTGCACTGTTAATATACCTATAGCTTGGCAAGTTTATTTGAAGCTACGGGGCATCGGTAAGAGGAGATGAAACATGGCGCATATCTGTCATAAACGTACAAATGGCGTATGGTCCCTATTTTATAAAGTAAAATTGAAAATACAAAGGTCACTGACAATACCAAGGCCACTGGATAAGTCAATATCAGTCAATTGACGAAGCGAGAGGGAAGAACACACGCACGCGCTTACCAATAAGAAGTCAGCTTTCGATAAAAATCACCAATTATGTAATTCGGAGGGTGTGGTAATTATGGTTTTCGTACAACACTGCCAGAGCTTGAAGAAGCCCATAACAAATTTGGAGAAGTGCTCATATTTTAATATTCTTAAATTGAAAAAATAATGTTAATAGAAAATATCCAAGGAAACAAACACATTGAAGAATTAATGTTCAATCATATTGTGAATAATGAAAAGTCTTTTTTCCAACTATTATCACTATATACCTAGCACTTTAGCTTTTTCATAGTTAAATGTGGCAATATTGGATGTTTTCGACTGCATTCCTTTCACGGCTTCATATAAACTTGCCAAAGTATACTAGGAGTTTGACAGTTTTTCTGTCTTCACTCATTAGGTCTGCCGTAGAAGTTGTCGAATGTCCTCTAATATCCTCCAAAGAGGGAAGTGCACGAAATATGTTATAGGTATCAATAAAATTGGTAATATGTCCAAATAAATCACCACTCTTTCTAAGATCAAGAAGCCCCAAGAATACACTGTTCATTTTTGTTGGAGGGCATCGGCTACTGTGTTAGTGGACGCAGGAGCAGATCTGGAAACACTGGTTGATGAGTCTTGGCAGATCAATACAAAGAAAATTTGGTGCAAAATTTGATGAAAATAGTAAATAAGTTATCCACGAACCACGCAACTGTTGAAAGTTCCTCCAATAATGCACCAATTTTTCATTCCAGCCTTGTAACAGAATAAACTATTATGTTATTCATGAAGATTTTACCTTTCCCCCCTATATTTCATATTTTAAGCTGAACAATCATTTTCATTTCGGTGAAAATGTAGCATAAAATGGAAGTATTTATCCTGATGAACATAACCATTCTTCTTGATGGAAAAGTTCTTTCATTAATTCAGTATGGTGTTTCGAAAATCCGGAAAAGCATATCCCGTCAACCGAAAGAACATACACCCTTTTGGTACAATAATAGCCGTATAATTGAATAGTATGGAACGACTCTGAATGTTTAGCCATTGTTATATGCTCGCAACAATCGCATAGAAAATGCAACTTATTGTTTGCAATGATTGCGAACTTTATCTGGGTCATTTTATCGGAAACCGTAATGCGAATTAAATAAGATTTTTCTGCCAGTCGTGTGGTGGATTGAATTCAGTTCATTGTTCAGCACTAGATATATACGCTTCAAATGGATCCACTATTTTATTGGCGTAAAGATATACTTAAATAGTTCGCTCGAAGCTTTTTGCGGTTGATTGCTTTTTGCTAATCCAGCTAGTTTTATAATTCATTTGTTTTGGAATTTATCAACTGTATAAATAATCCCATTGAAAAAGTGGAAAAATGTGATATTCATTCTAAAACCTAGCTGCTCAATTTATTCAGTACTCATTTGTGGAAGCATCTATCCAACAACTTTCTCAGAACTTGTTACCTAATCAAATAACCAACAATATTTCATATTCACCATATCAATATTAATACTGCCTATAGATAGTTCAGAAAAAAGTTCAATAAGTGGTTATATGTATCCCAAAGAAGTGAAGTACCTTTACCTCCCTTGAATTATTACTGTGTCGGGCAGTAAACTACATCCTACATGAGGAAAGTTGGTACTTTCATCCCTAGTCATACAAATAGCTACTCCTTCACATTCATAGATTGCCCAGGAATCTGACCAAAATCTCGGCACCGGAGCGGGCATATACAGCAAGTCAAACAAATATGAGGGAGTCATCTTGCTGGGTGAATACACCTCCGTATCTTAAGCAGAGGTCTATGAAATACTTGCATGTGCAAGGGTAAATAACATAACAGCCTACAGCAACAGGCAAATCAGGATCCACAGTGACAGTCAAGCTGCCCCTAAGGCACTCCAGAGCTCTAAGGTAACATCTCGGCTGGTATGGGAATGCGGCGAAGAACTGGCGACTCGGAATGGGTCCCAGGTCACAAAGGTATAGCTGAACGGGCCCGAACTTACTGTGGGCATTCCCAGATGCTCCACTAGGTCATGTTTGAAAGGGTGGGTGAAAAACAACACAATAAACACTGGAAGAATAGAGAACCATCAGAAAAAGTAGCCAAAGAACTGCTCTTGATGAGCAGTAACAAACCACGCACCATAATGGAGCTTCTAACGGGACACCTGAATAAAATAGGGCTGTACAACGGATACCTTACATGCAGCAGATGAAAAAAGGACACCGAAACAGCTCTGTACATATTATGCAACTGTGAGACAGTGGACCACAGGAGGCAAAAACTGGATGAGCTGTAGTCTGAACACTGGGAGGATCCATAATAAGCCCAGGAGGCTGGGGTGGCGCCGGCGAAGGAGAAATAATAAATTTATCATTTCCGATATTGATTCGTTGAGTTTTTCCACTGCTTGTTTCTTCTTGATGTATATTAAATTCATCTAGAAAATATCCCTCCTCTCTTACACGACCAGCGTTGTGTTGTGCTTTCAATATTTCAAACTCTTCCAGATCTGCCAACAGGGCCTGACTTTTAATGCAAATCCAATGTCAATTTTTTTTTCAATTCACTCTTAAATATCTTCCGAAATGGTTTTCACGCATGGTAGTACCATTCTTCGCAATTTCGTTCGCAAATATGCGTAGGTATGCATAATAAATTCACTCACTCGATAATACACCAATTATCTTGATCGTAAAATGTTTTTCATTCTATGTTGGGGATGTTTGCAGAGAATTTTCGATATGGCGGTCTGCACTTATCAATTTTTATCGAAACAATCAAAATCTGGATAAGTATATATTTTAGATATAGTGAGATCAAAATGTTATGTAAAATTTTGAATGTTGATGATATTCAGACTGTGAAATTTGAAATAACAAAGTTTAAGGTAAAATTTCAGTATAATCGGAAGTGACATGTATGTTTTCCATAAATTCAACATAACTTGTTCTCCATCTATATTTTTCAAAAAGTTATGTGAGTTGTCTCGAATATATGTATAAATAGGGTGGACCTGTCGTTGAGTAGATTTTATAGTCAGAATACGAAGCATTAGACCTTAAAGGATGAGCATGATTCGGAAAATCTGGAATAATACACCAGTCATTCGGTGAAGAACCTGCACATACTGGTCTGTTTTTGGCAAACATTGATGAAGTCACATGCGTTACAAGAGTGTCCCTGTAGTTCCCTTAATTCAACATTTTAATAGTATCGTAAGTTCGTAGCTTCCTGTATTGTAAAGAACCATAAATTCCTGACTGTTGAAACCGCATAATTGAAACGGGACTCAAATGAAATAACAGCTACATAAAAATGTCTTGATTTGGAATTACATCGGTAATGTCGAGAAATAGTGGTTATTTTTTATTCTTTCATAAATTGCGTGTTGACGCTGATGAATATTTATGCCTAAAAGAAAACAATGTTTCTGCCTACATTACAATTCTTTCTAACAAGGTTAAAATGGAAAAAAAACCGGAATGGTATTAAATATTTATAACATGCGCTGCTGAGGATTGGCTTTATTCAAGTGTTTTTTTTGAGAGGATTTGGTTTGTTTAAAAAGTTTTAGGTCGATGTTGAGTGATTGTAGTCAAATAAACCGAATCATCGAGATATGCTTCCCGGGCTTTGTACCATTTCACTGCTTTTCAGCATGCAACGACTTTGGTATTTCCATTTCCATTGATATAAAATTATATTGAGTATATTATAATTATATTGAGTATAAAAAAATACGTTCATAACCGAAATAATACTACAAGGTCTTTATTCTTTCCATATTAGTTAAATGGAAAGTGTATCAAACAATATAGCGTTCATATAATAACCTTTTTGGTGAGCTTCATCGATAGTTAACCAACTATCTAACATATTACGTTGGAAGAAATGAAAAAAGGCAGGTTTGCGCTTAACCCTTATCAAAGTCTCACAATAATGAACCGTTTGGGGCCTGGTTTCCCGTCGCGTTTTAAACTCTGCTTAAATAAATCTATACAGATAAAATTGAAGTTTAACTCATGCGAGTGTTTCCCAACTGGTTAACCACTGATTTGTCCTAGGCATAAGTTAACTGGCCCTTGGTGGCCAGTTATACCATGGTATACATTTTTCCCAGCCAAAGTGAACAAGAAACTCATTCTTTTTTAGTTTTTATAATTACTCCCAAGTATTTTCAAGTCTCTATAATAAATCCAACTTGCGTTATCAAATTCCTGCTTAATAGTACAGTAAATGAACATTTTTAATAAAAGTACAAGAGATTCGCGGGTTAATTGTCCGTGAATTGATGAAAAAAGTATATAAAAATACATTGCAATTATGACATAAATCTGTTCGTCACCAGTCATCATCTGATTCTTGGTCAAGAACTTCTTCTGGGTCTAGAGCTCCCTCTAGCTCTACCCCGCCAACAACTTCTTCTGAGTCTACAGTTTCCTTTAATTCTACCTCTTGGGATAACATATTATCGCTGTCTTCATAATTTGAACACTGGCGTGACTCACACGAACCACAAATAGATGAGCAGACGACACGAGCGCCACGTAGAGCACACGCGCGGCGAACGACGGAGGAACGAAAGTAATAAATTATAGCGTATACATTTAGATATACTGGTTTTTCCCCGGGGTGTCAAAGGTATGACTTATATGCATCGATGGAGAGGTGGGAATTCCCCCGTTACACTAGTTAAGGTGTTAAAATGTTAGAAATAAAAAGCAGGGAGAAAAAAACCACAAAAAAAGTGCGTTTTTTCCTTGAGCCCGCGTTTTCTAATTTTATTGAAAAATGGACGACTCCGTCAAAAAAAGTAATTGCACAATCGAAAGGTAGACATTCTTAGCTTTCAAATGATGTATCATAGAGACCAATCGGATCATGTATAAATTTTTAATTGATGGTTGTTCACAAAATTTCCCCTCGATCCAAAAACAGCAAAAATTTGGGTGTGGAGTGAGTTAGTGCAATACAAAAAAAATAGGAACAAATTCCTGGCGAGGTCAAAATTGGCCGGGAGCAGAAATTTTGACCCGTGTTCCAATATGGCCAAAAGAGTCAAGCGTGACTCAATTCACAGGGTATGATAGCAGCAGAATTCCTCTTTCACATGAATTTTGAATCACGAGAAAATATGCATTTTTCACAAAGTTATTGAATAATTTGTCCCGCCGCTGATGTGTAAATACACGGACTGTGCTCTCCGGCATACAGCACAGAAGCTCATTATTCGAGGTGCGCTTGGTGCCGTTTTTCTCGAAACCGGTCTAATTTTCGAGAAAAGTCATGGGGACCATTTTTGTAGAAAATTAACTGAACTTTAATTTTTATCTGAACCAAACATCTCTAGCCGCCATATTATAGGAGATATTGACTGAAAACCTATTTTCCTGGTCTTTTGGGGCCATTTTCTCCGCCCTCGCACGCGTTTTCATGCAGAACTTTGTCTCATGTTCAATGAGGTACCAAATGCAACTTCCAACCGGAAGATGAAAATGGGGCGTAAATAATGTTAACTTTTTTCCTTTATTTACTGGAATATAATTTGTTGCCAAGCAGTAGACGGATAGGATAAACTAAACGAATCACAAAAATTATATGGGAAACCGAAGGGTGGGTTTAACCTTTGAGTACAAACTATCCCAGGTTAGTTTCTCCTAATGAAAATAGATAGATTGAAAACCGGGCCTAAATGTACTACAAACGTTGTGTGTGTGTGAGGTTGTGATATTGACTGCCACTACAAACGTTATCCCTAATCTTTGACTCAAGAAATTTGATAAGTTGATGTTTAGATTACGCGCAAGCACACCATTCAAAATAGGATGCATACGTACTTTTATTAGCGGCAATGTATCTTTTACGTCTATTTCTAATGTTCCACTGACAGTTCTCATCAGGTCTGTACTTTGCTGTTTTCGGTCAACTATTAGTTATGAAAAGTGAATATTAATCTTATTGTTAAGGGCGGGTTTATCAATGCTCGGTTAACTATTGTAGCCTTCGGCTAAATCTTAGCTGTTGGTCAAAGTGTTTATCAACTGCTAGTTTGCATTAGCTGGCAGTCAAACTTTCGGCTACCCTAGCTGCCACTATCAAGTTGATGTTAACCATAGAGCATACAGTTAAATACGAGAAAGTGGTGTTCCGTTATTCTAACCATAGATTCTAATTGACAACTGTGTCATGATTTTTTTAGGTTCGCTTACATTTTGCAACTAAGATTATTTCAACTTTAAATTTGATTATGTTATTATCGTTTAGGGTGGAATCGAGAAGCTTATTTGATTCATTTATAGTAGTTTAGTAGCTTCTAGGTTCTGTTTATATTTTATTTCATTGTTATTGTCAATGTATCTTGAGGAACTTGATGACATTTTCGATGAAGAACTTGGAGATTGGCGAAATATTGGAATTTGTAGAGTACGAAAGACGACCATATACTGTTGAAGTACGGATGAATCCCTTTGAAGAGCTCGATGATGTCGGGTTTATTACTCGGTTTCGACTATCTAAAACCAGTGTTCTCATGATACTCCAACAAATTCCAGCTTTTCTCGCCAGGTCACAGCATTCGTCTTTTTGCATTCTATTATACTTTCATGGTGAACGGCTACTTTTATAAGTACCTAATAGTCGCTCTGACTCCGTGAAATTGGGAAATCTTTTTTGTTTTTTTGGCAAGCTCAAATGCAAACAACTCAACAAAGCACAACATAGACGAAATAAAAATAACAGTACATTATTAATCAAATTTAAGGTTAGCTTCATGTCAAAATGGCAAATAAAATAAACGACAAACCGAAAGCCCGTGTATACGTCAAAAAACGATGACGCACAAGAAGAAGATTTTTGAATGTACTATACTCAATTTTGGCACGTCGTAAATTAATCACTATTGAAATTGACAAATTTGCATAGTTTGCAGCAATCAGAGTAGACAACAGTTATTTATACTATTATAGGGGATGCAAGTATTCGAGAATGTGGGGAATGTAGGAAATTTCGGTAACCACATGATTTATTTTATTCTATCTTCTGTAAGTTCCTTGTGGCATTACTTATTTTTTTTTTCTTATTCTTTTGGGAATAAACCACAATAATGTTTTTTATTTTTTATTTCGACGTTTCGGTAGCGTTCCAGCTACCGTTGCCAAGATTAACTAGCAATAAAATTGATAAAATAATTTTTGGTCCCTATCTGACACAACGAAAAAATATGACAACTAGACAATCAATAATATTTTGAAGTTTGAGGCTACAAAACTTTGTTGTCAAATTTTATTAAGGTCCATTCATAGTAGATCACACCTCTGGTGAAATGTGAAATAAAATATTTTATTTTATGACATTCTAACGATATGATAGTCTACTAGAAATGGAATCCAGTGAAGTGCACGTTCCAGGAACGGTTTTTTTATTGGGATAGCGCTTTTTTTAGCTTATTTTGAGAATGTGGCAATGAACTTTTGAATCTCAAACGATCTATCAAAAGCATACTTCCCATTCAAGACATTGGGCTTTGTACCTGTCATTCCAAGGGGGTTGAAGGTAGTGATCACACTAAAAAATGTCAATTTATAATAATTTAAACTTGACACCTCACGGGATTTTTTTTTATAAATATTCACAGTAGCCAAAATGATGAGTTTATTCCGTTTGGTCTTCACACACTGTAGAAATCAACTTAATCAACCGTCATCCATTGAAATTATATTTAAATGTTCAGTGTGGAATTGCATACGCTCAGCGTAATAATTTGCAACAAATTCACAATGGAACTTTTAGACTGTTTTGTTCAGATTGATAATAAATTAATGCATAATAAAAGCAAATTCCATCAGTCTATTTATTTTTGGAATTTATACATTGACACTTCATTAAAATTATATCATTATGATATTCGTTTTTAATTATAATATTAACGTGCAATTTCATAGAAAATATTGGAAATGTTCATTGAACTGGCACAAAATTTTCCCAACGGAACTGAAATTATCATTACAAAAAAAATATGGTATATCCATATTAGAATATCTATCATAGCGATTGAAGGGTTTCTTTCGATGGTCGCGACTTTAATAGTCAATCTGGAAATTCTTATACATATTGTTTAAGGAAATGCCCTAAACAATTTTTTTTCACTTTTATTTTTTAATCCTATTTTTGTGACTACATAAATATTTCTCATTATCTGCAATTCTTGGCATGAGTATTAAAGACACTGTGATGTCTCTTGTCAGCCTTTTGAGGGATTATTTACGGTATTGTTACGCTGGACATAAAATGAGAACTGGACATTTTGAAATATTATTGCATAAAATGAGAAGCAGCAGAAGATGGAAAATAATTGGAAAGGAACAAAAGGTGTTGAGTCGTTGAGGAAAATTAAAGGCACAGTTGGAACTGAGGAATCAAATTAAAGGGAAAGGGAGAGATTGCGGAAAATATGGAAAATTGAATGATAAAGTACAAACGCTAGATTTTCGATTAGGAAAATATACCTACCAATACGTTTCCGGAAAATTTAGAAATTTTCAAGGAATCAGAACTGTAATGATAGAGCCTATGTTAGCGGAAAAAGATGGAATGCAAAATAAACTGGAGCAAAGGAATTGAATGCAAGCTGAATAATTAGAACATAAGAAGAAAGCAGCCAGAGCCACAGATCTGGAAGGACGTAAAAAAGATTCAATTCTGATGAGTCTGCACAGAAAGATAACTGGAAAATATCAGAGCGGAAAGGGCTGCAATACAATGAAAATTAGGTCTAAATAAGCCGCGCCCACATTATGTCGAATGGTGTACCGATTTTGAAAATTTGTTAAGAATGATAGCACCAAAAATAATTTAAAAAGATACGTCATTCAGAAAAGCTATTACCGTGACCGAGCGCCTTGCAGTAACGCTAAGATTCTTAGCCACTGGGGACTCATACACATCACTGGGCTACCACTTTAGGATTTCGAAGCAAGCAATCTTCATTATCGTACCATCAGTCTGTGATGCCCTGGTAGAAGCACTCCGAGATTTTGTCAAGGTAAGAAAAGTATAACTAAATTCATGTACTCGTATTTGAGATTTTTTATTTATTTACTGAAAATGACAACATTTTAAACTTTAAAAATATATATTATACCAAGTTTCATATAGGTCTTCTTGAGCTGTTCTCATGTTATTCTCTTCATTCCAATCCATATTAAGATACTGCACTGCACTGCTTTCTATCACAAAAATGCAGTGGGAACTGAATAACAGTTCCCGTTATATCAACGGGATCTCGCGAAAAAATACCTTTGGTCCGGGTTTGCATTCGATTCGACCCGACATGGATCGACAATGTCGGGCGACCATCCACACTAGATCGACTTTGTCGATCAACACCATACGACATAGTGTGGACGCTGCTTGAGATTGTGTCTCACCTGCGGCTCGTTACATAAAATTACCTCGTGAATAATAGCCATTCTTATATGATTGTTGAATAATATACAGATACATGCAATGAGAACGGAACATAGGGATTTAATGTATTCTCCGATCTAAATAGTCCACCAACAAAAAATGTCTATCAATTTACTTCAATAAATATCAAGTATTTAGCTGAACAGCTGGATTCAGAACAACTGTAAGAAACTCCGCCTCTTCTCCTTCCAATATTTGATAGTTATGTGGTTATGTGCGTCTGTGCGTGAGATTTGATATTCAAGTGTCTTTTGACGCTAGTTGTAATCGTCGCTACATATTGGAACAATATGCCTACGTTTCATTCTGTTCAAATTGAAAAATTAATTGTTAAATTATCTTCAACAATTGGTGTTTCGAGTTAGGATAATATGTTTTGACTTCTTTTGGCCATAACGGCTTCCAAAATAGGTCAAAATGAATTCGTAAATAAAACAAAATAAGATTTTTTAAATTAAAACAAACTGAAAATAAGTTCCGAAAAACAACTTAAAATGCTGGAACTGAAAAATTAATGAATTGATGATTCGAATGGTCCTCCTTGTTGAGCCAAACAAAAACCGTGTATCTATTGAACAAAGATAATCTGGTATCTCTGAGATGAGTCGGTGTAATATTTGCACAATATTGGACAATTTTCACTCTTAATTCTATCAAATTTTGAGCCCGTTCAAAATTCAAAATTTACTTTTTCCCTTATCGAGTGACCTCCAAAATACCACTATAAAATTCAAATTTTTACCTGAAGGGTATACAAGTATACACTCTGATTTCTCTACAAATCCACTTTTTATTTTGAAAAGTCTTATGCTTGATCAGTACTTGAATACTTGGACTGCTGTTAACTGAATGTCTGACGCTAATTAAGGACCGCCCACAGTTGAGAATATGGAGAGGTGGGCATTGTACGGTATTGGTCGACTAGTTCGAAAGCAGTTCTGATACAATGCTGCCGTGCAATTGAAAAACCTAGTAAGTCGGAAAAGTTAATTTTTGGGAAAATAGAGTTAATTTTATTTTTTTTATTTTTCCTGTAATTTTTTAAATTTAAGAGATAAACATATAAAACTTGGCATTCTTTAATAGAAACGTTGTTTCTATAAAACTATTATAATAGCTTTGAAATATTTCGAACAGAAATAAAGTTATGCAAGTTGTTGTAGTTACTGGTTTTATAAAATGTCAATACTTGGCAAAATAAAATCCTAGTAAGTGAAGTTACCAGAAAATCAGTGCTAAATATGTTGCTCAAAACCCATTAAATCTAGCTATGGTAAATGGTTTCTAACAAATACTAACCAAAAACCTAGTAAGTCTAATTATAATAAAATATTTTAAAATTTTTTTTCCAAAAACCATCCGTAAGACCGTAAGTTCATAAAGTTAGCGTTTTAAGTAAAAAAATCCACTATCTAGTAAATAAAAAAAGCACCACCCGAATTTTCAAATCTTTATTAAGGATTTAAATAACTCTTAAGCATTTTATATAAAAAAAATAAATGAAAATGATTCTAAATATTGAATTTAACAGAACACAAAATACTAAAACAAACTTTAACAAAAACAAAGTTGAACTTCTTTGGTTTTTTGTACAGTCTCAAAAAAATATATTAAACCTAAAAATACCTAAAATAATAAAAAAAATATTTTGTTCTAAAACTGGACCGTTGTTTTTCCCAAATCCTCGAGATCGTTTGAACTTGATAAACTTTTCCAAAATAGTTGTTTTCGAGGTGCCATATGTGGTAATAACTCTTTAGTTATGGTGTTTATTTTGACGGTATTCAATCCTCTAGGTAGTGGATATGATTCCGGCATAACACATTTAAATTTTGGATGTAAAAATGCAACTTCTGAAAATTCCTCTTCTAAAGACAGATTGTAAAACAGCTTTTTGGATCTCTTTCTAAATTGCACTGATCTAATGTCATTCAATTTAGGCAAAACACCGCCTTTTTTTCTTCGCATGCAGCCATTCTCAAATTTTTTAAAATCTTTAGCTTCTAGGCTGATAACTTTATTATATTTATTTGATTCTCGTATAATTTTTTCTAGATCATCAAAATCTAAAATTTCTTCTGTTTTGTTCCATTTTTTTAGCAATATTGCCATGAATGGAATCGGCTTTCATAGCCGAGTGGCCTGGCACAAAATATTTAAAAGTAATAGTGTCAGGTCCCCAATTTTCATTAACAAAGATGACAAATGCGGTAAAAAGTGTTCAATTTTTGTTTTGAGCAGTAAAATTGTCTGCCCAAAACAATACATGTTTTATATTATCTTCAAGTCTTATAAGTACATTGTAGTACACCGACACTACATCTGGTGCATTTCGCCCCATTACAGCTTCATGCCACAAAATACAAGTATTTTCACCTTTCGCCCTTAAATTTGCATATGTCTCATGGAAAACTAATCTGCTAACGAAATATGAATTCTTTATATTCATTTTTGGCAAAATTAAAATAGAATAACATGTTAGTAAAGCCACTTAAAAAATATTCTTTAAAAAAGAACAACAAATTAATTTATATAAGACAAGTTACTAGGTGTTTGTTTTCTTTGTTTTTTAATTTGGGAGATAGTAACTCCACTTATATATTTTTTATTTGCATTGAGATTAATAGCGTATTATATAACTCTGTTTACTATATTTTCAAGTTGAAGAGTGTAGAAACAATAATTAAAATTGATAACCATGTTAGTAACTCAACTTGTTCATTTATTTTAGCTTATGAAACTCCAGTTACTAAAAACGCATTGCTTGTTTCTAGGTAATAGAAAGTCAAAATATAATTTTAAAAATAGCTACCAGGTAGGTTTTTTTGCCCTAATTTCAAATATGCAAACAGAGCAAAAACCTAGTAACTCGACTTACTAGGCTTTTCGAATGCACGGCAGAATGGTTCAAATCCCTATATTTCTCATTGCATGTATCTGTATACTATGTATACTATGTATACTATTATCAATCTAGACTGCGTGCGTGAATTGCGGATAGCAAAAACTAGTGTTATATTTAACAAAAGCGCAAGGTTTTTTGGTGATATTTTCCATCTACTTCATTTCATATAAAAAAACAATCAACAGTAGATTAGTGTGCTGAATACGTATGTTGTTAAAATGTTTGCAATATTTTATCTGGAATAACAGTCTTTATCGCTAAGATTATAATTAAAACGTGAAAAAACCCTAAACAATAAAAAATAATTCGAGTTTTTTTTTTAAATCAGTAATGTTTGATAAACTTGCAAACACAAAACAAACAAAACATTCAGACAAAATGTTCGCTTTTTCGAAGCATAGAAACAAGGGCTTGGATTTACAATCCACGTGCGTGGAATAATTAATATAATGGTACAAACAAACTCTCTGAATAATTAACCACAGGCAATTTATGTTTGTTCAGTTTTTATGGGATTAACGTTAATATAATACAGCGAAACCTGGAAGATCTTCAGTGAAAGTTAATACTTTAGAATTTGAATGCGAGACATTTTAGAATTCGGCTAGCAAAGCCAACCACGTCTTGCTAAGGATCCAGTGTAATACGTTGGATTATGATTTAACTCAATAATTTAACAGAGTTATACAGGGTATGTCAATTTTAAAACTTACAATGGAATGTGAACGAGAAGTGAAAAAAAAAATTCAAACTGCTCTCAAGGTAGAAAGGGAGAACTGGAATGATATGAGAAAGAGCGCATCACCATCAACCCCATCTACCCCACTTAGAAAACTTTTGATAGCAACTCCCTACTTGTGATAGGTCGTTGGAAAGTTCGTAGAAAATGCTTTCCAACGGATTTCTTTCCCTAATATTTTAACCATACATCCACGAGGATATGTTCAATTTGTTAAGGCATGGGGCTCAAAGTGGCCGATCAACATCTTGAATGACTCCCATTATTCCCTATACGAGCCAAATTGTTCAGAATGAAAGTTTTTTCATGGAAACAACAGTCCTGCTTTGTCAAAATTGTCTTGCAAAATTTTGTTCTACTTTCTATCATCGCTAAAGGTAGCAATATTCAGTGTGTTCTGCAAAAATATTTCATTTCTGGCTGAAGGACCATTTTCACTGCTAGGCTGACACTAAGTTAGTTCCTATCGACCAATTGATGGTTTCAGCTGACGCCATACTGTGGTGGATCGTGTGGATCGTATTGTATTGCCATCCAGCGGCATTTATCGAAAGTAGACCTGAGATAGAAAAATAGGTAACTATTAAGGGTGATTAATGTGGTACCATCTACATTTTAATCACTTTGAAATGTCAATGTTGCCCTGTTTCAATTATAAACAAACTAGATATTTCAGTGTTCCTGTGGAAACCCGAGATACACCTTAAATATATTTGTGATATTAATAAAAGTGGCAAAGTTGTGTATTTTGTTCGTTTTAAGTTGTGAACATTATCTATTTATTGTTCGACAATCGCCACATTTCTTTTATGGAGAAAGATAAGTGAGTATCACAATACCAGCAATACCATGGTTTCAGTTTTCCAAAAGGGCAACGCGCTGGTAACATTGTGACACTTACTAATCTTTGTCCATAGTAGAAGTGTGGCAAATAATAAATATTCATGTTTTTAACTTAAAACAAATAAAGTACACAATTGTAAGAAACCTTTTTTTCTAGTATATATATTATGTAAAAACTTAATAATTTTAAAATGTACACGAAAACATAATATTCATAATACCACAAACATATTTAAGGTGTGCGTCTTGGTTTTTTACAGGAACTCTGAAATATCTAGTGAGCTCATAATTGAAACACGGCAACATTTCATTACTAAGTGAGTTAAAAGTAGATAGCTGTACACTAATCACAGTTTCTGATTTCCCAGTTCTCTACCTTATACCTACTTTTAATACGTGCCGATAGAAAGCACTACAATCGATCCACCGCAATATGGCGTCAAATAAAACCATCAATTCAGCGCCTAGGAATCTGATAGTTCTGTACGTCCAGGGTGCCCAGGCGCCCCGACTAAACAACATATTATGTCTTCAATTTTGTTGAGAAATCTAATGTGAATCCTTGGGACAGTTGGTATGATTCTAGAAAATGGTTACCAATACCCCGCGCCAAACAATAATTTCGAATTTGTGTTGAAAATAACGCTCTTTTGATACATACGGTTATCCAACGTCTGAGAAAGACCTTAAAAGCGCGATAGCTTTAGCGATAAAAAAGTAGAGGGTATCAAGCTACACCAACAGTCTTCTGGGTGACTACAACCTGTTGATATCAAAGGAATGCATGTGTCAAAGTAAAACTGCACTAACAGTTTTAACAGGTATCCTAACGGGACATTGTCGCCTGGATGGGCATCTGAAAAAGCTCAAAATAGTGGAGGAAGAAGAATGCAGATTTTGTGGTAAGAAAGAAGAAACACAGCACTTCAGTATCCTAGAGCACAGAACCTGGAAGATTACTGGATAGAAGAGGAACATTTACCTAAGCTTAAGCCTGAAGACATCCTACAATTCCTGCGGGAAATAGGACTAGAGGAACTACTAGTTTCTGAGACTCTCCTCAGAAACTGAGTAGAAGTAAGGAGGCACAATAGATCTTTTAGGTCTCAGTGAATGTCACCCCGAAATACTCACATACATACATACACCACCTTAGTTCGTCTGGTGCTCTCTAGAAAATATATCGAAACGTTTTTCACACTTCCTCTTTGCCACCCTCTACCTTTTTCTAAAGTAAGTTGCGTGAGATCATAATATTTGGAGGTCGAGTATCTTTCATAACAGTTTGTAGTATCACTTACGAGCACCCTGTATGAAGGCTGGAAAATACTGCATTTCAACTCAACTATCAATTTTCCAGATATTAATGAGAAGGAAAAAGTATGTCTCTATTATATGAACAAACTGCGATTTTAATTACGACGCCTGAGTTATGAATTCGTTAAAGCGTGTAATTTCCAGTGATTGGTGGATGCTAAATGTCGTTTTACTTGCCATTAAGTTCCAGACTTATGTAACGGTTTTTGATTAATTCTGCAAAAGCAGATTTAGGGGTGCAAAATTAATGTATAAGGGGTTATTAACTAACCAGTATCAGTTTCGATTATTGGAGAAGATTCAATTGGGAAAATGTGTGTTGACATTTGAGAAGAAAAATTCAATTTGGAAAATAATCTGCTCAATTTGTGTTTGATTTATTCATTGAAAAAGAAGTCCATACAGGAGGAGTAGAGACAAATGGTGTAAAGACTCGTTTATGTCGCTGAAAAGAGTGGAATTATCTCATTAACGCCTGAAATGAAAAATGTCTGGCTTTTCATTCAAATATATTATATTTCGAGGGGAAACAGGTTGAATGAAAGACACACCAGAGGTAATAAAATTCACATCCTTACGGATAGTAGACAAGCACTACTAGCCCTGAAAAGACTACGTATTACATCAGGCCTAGTACTGGAGTGTTACCTGTCCCTTATCGAAGCCTGTAGCAACAACAAAGTCACTATAGGCTGGATCAAGAGCCACAGTAAATCGAAAGGTACCCACATTGCCGACTCACTAGCCAGAAAAGCAGCCTCCCAAAAACTCTTGGGACCTGGCACTTTCATTGGTCAGTCGGCGTCGGCTATGATTGACCTAATAAAGGAACACTCCCTTGATAAGTTTAAGGGTAGATGGGACGATGCAGAAGGTTGCAGGCTTGCTAAGGAACCGCTGCAGTATCTGGACAGCAAAGTAGCCAAAAAATACGTGACTATGAACAAACAAAACCTTCGGACTGCCACGGATATTCTGACCGGTCACTGCCACCTACGAAAACACCTCTACAGACTGGGTCTGTCTGACACTTCACTCTGTAGGGGATGTGAACAGGAAGATGAGACTGTCGAACACATTCTTTGTAAATGTCCGACACTCTCTTAATTCAGGTTTTCTGTATTCGGCGAGTACAGGCTAACACAAGCCAGCATGAGGGAGCTTACTTCCGGCGACGTTATCGCCTACTTCAAACAAGTAGGCTGGATGACGCTCCAGGAGGAAGTCTGAACCTCAGTAGGATACACAATGGGCCAATTGTGGCCTAAGTGCTGTGGGGGTCACCCACCCTCCAAATTCTTACAGATACAGAGATGGGACCGCTAAGCGGTTTCCAGGTGAAATTGTAACTACATTTATGAGTCAAAAATAATAAGATGGTTTATTTCAAATATTCCAAAAATCATTTTTTTGCGTGGAAAACTTCAAAATACCCAATACAAAGCACAACGTCACACTTGCAGCACGTAGTTCGACCTCTGCTACGGCAATTATTTCCAGTTCATCTTCTTATATTGTTAGGAATCAGCTGCCACTTGGACCCACCATATTTTGAACGTGTGATATCTGCACACGTTATCCACGACTCCACCACATTTCCTAGAATTCTCTAAGCGAACCTCAGCTCCAGCAGTAAGATGACGGGATTTGGAATGTCAACGAAATGTCACATGAAAGTCACCAAAGTTTCCTCGTCTTCCCCAGCTGACTCCTTAGCTGTAAGCACGTGGTACTCTGGAGGCTTCATAAACACTCACGCAACTTCCGTATCTGAGTCTGATTCGTAGACAATTATAAGCAATAATAATTATAAATAAATTAGTATTTTGCCGCAAAGCTCCTATAGCGGTACTATATTGAAACGCAGCATTTGGCTAAAACTTGTATGAATTACTGAATATTAAAATATCTATTGCAGTCAAAAAACGTCAAAAAATAATCATTCCACCACACCATTTCGAGTTCTAATGTTTCTATCTTCAAAACACTGCCATCTATACGAAATTTAACTAAATTCTGATATCGTACCGGCCTAGTATATCTACTTTTCACTGATAAATATATAGTTAAAATAATTCCTGGATGAATTTTTGGAAACTAGATGACCAGTGTTTTAACAGCACACCGTGAACTAGCTTTTTTTGAGCAAAGTGCATTTATTTAATGAATTGAACGTAGACTTATTCAATTGAATTCATTAGACGAAACAATTGAAGTAGATCGTACTGGAGTAAATGGGCTGAAAATTGCATGTAACGACAACAATAAGAAGCACTCTCGTTTTACGAGGAAGTGTTTTTATTTAAGTTTATATCGCAGTTATTGTTCCTATGTATTCGTCTGAGCTATTTGAACAGAAAATTCTGCTTTGTTATGCTTGATTCCATTAAATAAGAGAGATCAACGTGAATTCTTATCCAGACTGTACTTTCCATATATCATACGCCGTATTAACTAGCAATATTACCGAAACTTCCTACTGACTTTTTTCTCCCTAATTATATTAAAAAACTTTCTTAACGCATTGAGTATACCTAATAACAGATTCATTCTGGGCATTATTAAATTTTTTGCGAGATATGGATTCATATAACCATCCAACAAAAAGTGTAATAAAATGCAAAACCTTTTTGGCGCTCTCGGCCTTTTTGAAATGAAGACTCCCCGTCAAGCTAGTATTAATCTAGCACTTTATTACTTGCTTTATGAAGCTAAAGCTGAAATATTCGGCAGAGATTTTGCCTTGTTAAAAGATCGTTAATTATATAGGAATAACGTGAGTCCAGTGTCTATCTTGATTGTTTCATTCCAGTGAATTCCATTGTTTGTGAAGACTAAGTATAGAAAACTTTCAAATTAAAAAATAGGAGTTTTAGCCTAAGCATTTAAATAGCAGGTAGTGTGTAATAAAGTGAATAAGCATATATATTGTGATGATCTGAAAGCGGGTGAATCCAATTTAAGGCGAAGAATCTGTAATTAAAGAAAATAACCATGTATTAAATCAATTCACCCTGAATAGGAATTATTTTGAAAGAAATCAATTTAAATTTAAAAAAAGAAAAATTTAAAACAAATGAATAATAAACATGAAATATCTTTATAAACCTTAAATAAATAATCTTATAATTGATACATGTTAGGTAGAATGTAATAGATAGTATAGTTAAATTAGATCTATGTAACTCATCTCAACATTCAGTGAAGTGGCAGTGATTAATCGCGAAATGAATCAACCGATTAAAAAAAAGTGTAGTTAATAAGGAACATTGATATAATGAACATGTGAAAGGACCTTTATATCCATAGAAGTCAATTCAAAATGACACTAAGACAATTAGATCACAGGGAAAGTCGCCTGTGAGAGGATGAACAAGAAAAAAATTGAAAGTTGTTGATTTTGGAACAAGAAGGTAGGAAGGTGCAGAAATTAAGAGGGAAAAATCAAAAATTGAAAAATATAAAGTAAAGTGCCTCAAAATCTCAAAATCAACTTATAGAAAAACAAAGAGTACTAACCGTGTAAGAGATTTCATCCTTTAATTATCTTCTAGAAAGCGGTAAGCTTTGTTATAACCTATATTTAACCTTGACTGGAGATAGCATCCCAGAAATTTCAAAGGATATTGTATGCAGTTTGTTCCTGAGAAAGTTCAGTTTACTTTCTATAATAGTGTGTATGAAATCAGCAATCAATTCCAATTAATTTATATCCCACATAGCAGAGAAGAGGATTTATTAGAATCAGGTTCCAGGACGTAAATAACCTGTAAAATTATCCACCGTAAAAACATTCATTTCGCAATTGCATATTTCTTATATAATAAGTTAGTTAAGTTTCTTAATAGTAGTAGTTATAAATAAAAAGGAAGCCTACCTTAATAATTCAGATAATCCAAAGCAATTAAACAATTCCTTTTCACATGATGCCATTCTAAAACAACACATGATAAAGTCTGTGCGCATGTTCAAAGTTTCAAGTTTCGAATCATTCTATTTGTATTACGAGGGAAACGTGAATTTTAAGATAATAATAAAGGGTAGGTAATAATAAAATCATTAAATAATAAAAGGATAAGGAAACGGAATATTTAGTTGCTGAGGATAATAAGAGAAAATAGAGTTTTTAATAAAAAAGGAAAGGTTTATAAAGTAGGGAAATAATTCTTCAAAGTTTTTTTTTTTTTATTTATTAAAATACATAAAAATTATATATTAAACGTTTTTCAAAAACTATTAAATCATTTGATCAGACTTTAATTGAGGGAACCGCAACCTGGGAGAGAGAGTCAAAACTGTTTTTTTTTAATAGCTAGCCGAATTCTTCAAACAAAAATTGAAGGTAACTATACCAATTTTTTTGAAAAATAAAGGCGCCCAAAATAAATAATAATAAAATATAACAGAATAATAAAAATCTAAAAATAAGAAATACATCACTCAAATTAAAATATTACAATATGGTTGTATTTGGAAAACTTTCATTGGTTGAAAATTACTTCAACATTGAAAAATAACCAGTGAATAACAAAACATAAATATATGGTCAACCGTTATCAAAAATAATTGAATTCTTAACGTCCATTCACAGTATTTCATATATCCCTGGTAGAATGTGGAATAGAATATTTTATTCATTGAGACTGGATATGAGGAGCAAAAATAAGGAAAATGTCGAAAAAGTGTCCAGCAGTATATAGCGGATGGCGTGAGAGTGGTAAGAGGTTCAAAAGAGGAAGTAAAGCATACCGGCCAAGTTAACCTTATGCGGCCTACTCACTATGCTTTAATGCGATTCGTTATGCGTTTCGTTGATGTGTTTCGTTGAAAAACGCGCATTGATGAACCGACACATTGCATCTTACTCATAATGCGTTGATGCATTTCGATAATTCGTTCCGAAATTCGTCTATCATGCACCAGTTCCCAGTTCAGTGTTGCAATGGATTTCGAGGGAGATCTACTTCTGCTGGCTGCAGCACAAGTATATTCAGTAATTGCATTAGAGAAAAAGAAGAGGAGAAAGAAGATGGTGGACGCAGTCTCCATACAATAGCATATCTCGGTGGGAATAGGTTTTAGCATAAAGACTCATTTAAATATAATTGTGATATGTAATTGTATTTTTTCACAAGTTAAAAAACAGTAATACAGTATATAACAGTAATTAACAATTATGGTGAAATGTATTGTTGAAAGTTTTTCAGCTAGAGTACCTTTGTCTCTTATGCTTGTATTAGGCCACTTACCAGTTAATCGTCAACCAAAATGGAAAAACTACACGTTGGATAAAGACATTTAGAAAAAGTGGATATATCAGAAGCAGCTTTTGCAGATGATTTGATAATCATGGCAGGAAAAGAGAAGGATTTACAAAAGAATATTGAAATATGGAGCACGGTATCTCAAGAATTTGGAATGACAGTTAACCAAAGTAAAACCAAAGTTATGGTTATAGGACCGAAACAAAAACATTTAAATATACAGATAGATGGAATAAAAATTGAGCAAGTTAGAAGATATAAATACTTGGGAGTAGAAATAGAAGAAAATGGAACGCAGGAAGTCGAAATTACCAATAGAGTACAGAAAACGATGAAACTTCATCACGCGATGAATTCGACATTTATAAATAAAAAAGAAATTTACAAGAAAACGAAGTTAAATGTATTTGCAACAATTTACCGGCCAATATTAACATTCGGATGTGAATCCTGGGTATTAACAAAGAGACACAAGAGTCGAATACAAGCAGTTGAGATGAAGTATCTTAGGCGAGTTAAAGGAGTCACAAAGAAAGATAAAATAAGAAATACGAGAATAAGAGCAGACCTTGAAATAGAATCAACACTTAAATTTATTGAAAAGAGTCACACTTATAAAGTACGCATGCGGGCTTTATCATAATTTGCAATTTCGAGAGAGCTCGCATGCGGACTTTATAAGTGTTCATTCTCGTAGGAGCTCTCACTGTAAGTGAATAGACTTCCAGGTGAAGAGGGCTCGGCTGAAGTGCAAATTGGTTCAAGTTCGTAATTGGTATGTCGCCAACCCCTCCAAGGGATCTCTTAAAATCGGAAACACGTTTATACCTGAAGATATGTCCGGAAAATCTGTTGGCGGACTACGTTTTCCGTTGGTGGGTGTGGAGGAAGATTATTCACATTATTTTCCGCTATTGTTTTTTGAAGCAGTGGAATCGAAAATACCAATCGATGTCTCCTTTTCACTACCGTCAAATGAAGCGATGGAGAAAGTTCTTTCCAGCGAAAGCTAGAATCTCTGGATCTGCCCTGTCTTGCTCAGATAATACTACCGATAACCGAAGGTTCGGGATCTTGTCGAGAGTATTGATAAATTTTGACTTTCCAGTATTATAAAAAGACGACGTTGTGTCACAGCCGCTGAACAACTGCAAGTCCGGTTATTAAAATCAAAAGATCAATATCTTTGCCGACGATTTCCACAAAGTCATAAATTAATGCTTTTTTTATTGCCGTGGTTACAAATAGAGTATCAACCTGTGCACGCAACCGATGCACGATACGTAATGTGAAGGATCTCATGGGTAGATCGTGAACAAAAGTATTCGTATCTCAACCAGAGAGCCGAGTTCTTATGGAAAAACTGAATTCAATCCTTTTTTTAAGACGGTGAAATATGCACGATGAAATTTTGGTCGACAATTTAAAGATACATGATATCTGAATTTGAATTTCTCGGTTCATTTGCATTTTTAACCTGCAATTAATGGACTATTGCGTTCATCCCAGAAAGCTCAGTTCAGGTAGCGATTTTTGGAGAGATCTATTGTTTCTTAAATGATCCGTGTTCCGTTGCTGATTCCTCCAATTCACCCAGTAAAATGATGTAAGAGGTATTCTTCTATTCACGTTCTATAGAATGACGTTCAAGAATACCATCTATCCAATTTCGATAGAACCACGCCTCCCTCCTTTCTCTCGGTTGTTCTACTTCCGGGTTTTCAGGAATTGGGTCCTATCTAAGTTGATAAAACACGCGTTCAGCAGGAAATTGCTAATCGCTGGAGTAGCGCTAGGTTGGGATGAACGCGACCTATGTATCGCTTGGAATAATACGTGAGCAGCTCTGCAAATTGATGCCTGATGTACAATTCAGCAAAAAAGACCTCATCAACTGGATACATAAAATGCTTTTCTGTGATGGATTTGAATCGTCATTCATCCTTGGCAATTTTAAGCCCGGAATTACCATTTTTGCATATTTTGTATGTGCTTAGCAGCTGGGATTCTGGGAGGAATGTATAATTCTGAACAATGATTCTCAACAATGATTAATACTACTGTATACGTAGCACGAAAAAAATCTCATTAAGATTAAATTTCTTACAAAAACGAATGAATAGAATGGTAAACGGTAGCATGTTCCATGAAAATTCCGTGCTTTTTTGTCTTTTTTTTATATTTTTCTAGAATGATCAGTGGATTTAAAAAGAGGAGAGCGTTATTCATTTTTCTCGTCAAGATGAATAGCAGGTACTCAAAACAGGTCATTATCTCTCAATGGTCGTGTGATTACAATCTTTTTCATGCCGTGGCCCATTTTTCGGAATGATATGCTAGACCAATTAATTTGAAAAATAAGTCCCTAGCTCGACTAATTTCGAATGGATGCTAGTGTGAGCTTAGACTATAATTCACTCCATTATTTTTCTTCATTTATTTTAATTTGAATTTGCGTAACAATACAGAGAAAGTTCACTTTATTTGGTGTTGACCTTCAATAGAAAATGTCACAGGGAATGACCTTATTCAATATTTAAAAAGTATAGGTCTTAACTTTGATTAGGAGATATTCTGCCATATTACAACAAAGAAATCTAATTTTCATTCGTTCATTCGCTTGGGTTGTGCTTAACAGCTTTTGCAGTTATACCATCTCCCGTTTTATCTACTCTCATTGTCTACTTAATTCAGTTAACAAAGTAAAGACCTTGTGTTACCCTTTATCTTAATTGGTGCTCTTCATCTAACCAGTTTGTGATTTTTCCTTTTATGCAATCCTTTGTGATTCCAAGAAAAAAAGGGTTCCTTTTAGAACCTTTCTAGCTAACTGGTCCGACAATTCATTATTTGCAATCCTCTTATGTACCGGCAGCCTTACTAAGAACACTTGCCAGCCTATTAAGGGATTTCTTAAAGTTTTTCACGAGTTGCTGGATCGCCAAATACAAGAATAAATTATGTTTTCCACCGAGAAAAAATATCTCTAGTTCTAGGCTTCCTATCTATTACGATGTAATTTATAAATCCTTTCCAGGTCACTTTTTTCCAACTTTAACTGTGACCAAATTCAGGCACTATAATTTAACACTGAAAGGATTGAATGGTCTTAGAAAATTTCCTCGTTCTGTATATATGTGCGAACATCAATCTTGCGCATTGATGTAATCGGCCTAATGCGAGATGTTGGAGAGGTATAATCAGTTACTTACCTCTGACAAATCGACCTCTTGAGAATCGAGCAAGTTAGCGAAAGAACCAGATGGAAAGGAGGGAATCATTCTGGCAACGGTAACTTTCTGTGAATACTCGAAAAGGATTTTATTATATTTAAGGATAATTGATTCATGAGCTGCGCGTATTTATGTTTCTTCTTCACTTTTCCAATATAAGTTCAAGAGCAGAATAATGAAAATATATGTGTCAAACTCAGCTAGGACAAGTATCATGAAAATTTTTCAAGACAATCATGAGATTTATCCAGATAATAATATAGGGGAGATCGGGGGAAAGCGGACAGTGAATTTGAATGTTATCCGTAGAGACCTTAGTTTCCAATTGAGAAGACTGATCTTGAATAACTGAAGGCAGGCGATTTTATATTGGTGGAATTATTATCAGAGTAACACAGGAAAAAAATTGTAGACCAAGTAATAAGTGCAGAAAATAATATGGAAACTGAGGAGATTAACGGGTCGTTTCTGAAAATGAAAAATAATTTGGAGACATAGAAGGGTCCTCTAGGCAGCTTAATATTTGATGAAAATATATTGGAAAATTCTGAGTTTATTTCTCCTATGTACACGTACATGAAGATTTTTTCTATTATTTAAAAAGGAAAATAAAGTCAAATTCACATTGGTCACCTATGTCAAAATTTCGAATGAACCAATTGAAATATTTTAACTTGAGAAACGGATCCTCTAAGAAAATTGTCGAACCACCGTGGGGCTCAGTGAATTAAGCTTATTCAATTTGGCTTAAAGATTGTGAAATTCAATAAAATTTACGACCAAAGGTGTATAATAATAGTTTATGGAGATTTTTGAAGTTTAATGGACAAAACTATTTGAAATTTTCATTATACTCGTAAGTACTCATTTTAATCCATCTAGAGGATACCGATAAAGAGATTGAATACATAATCTTAAAATATAAAAAGAAGGAAAAAGCATTATGGATATGACAGAAGAAGATAATCAACTGATGAGAAAAAAACGATAAGAATAGATAATGGGAAGGGAGGAGAAGGAAAATTAGAGAAAGACATCGGAGGAGTTGGTTGATGAAGAAAAACGTTTAAAGAAGACAAGTTAACGAGAATGATAAATAAATTGGAACAAGTACAAGTACAATTAAAAAATGATATGAAACAAGGACAAACCCAGAGAAAAAAATATGTAGGATTCCACCGATCATTCAAAAGATACAAATACAGTTAGTTGTCTTATATTGTGATTATTTTTCTCCAATAAATATCAGAGTCTACATCCTGATGCAAGGATTTATTGGATTAAGCTTGAATAATTTGTTTTTCATCGTCAAACTTTTTGACGTATCCTTTACCGGGAATTCTACTCTCATAATTTGATATATTTTCCATGCAAATATTCTAAAACCCGAAATTAAATCTCCTTGACAGTTGATAGCTATTGCCCTTGGCGGCTGTCTGTCTGCTTTCTAGGCTGTGTTCGAAAACTTGGTGTGTCGTATAAAAATCACACCGTGGCCGTTCGAAAAGTCGGAGTGTATACAAAAATAGTACGCACAGTAATAGTTCGAAAAGATGGTTGCCACATACTGGTGCGCGCACCAAACACTCTAGTCCCGACTAGGGTAAAATTTAAGCTGACAATAAAAGTCATATATGACAGCTTGAGCATTTGAATTTAAATGAACTTTTAGATGTCAATAATTAATTATAGATTTAGATAAATTATAAAAAAAAGAAAAATATGGAACAAATTAGATTGGAAAAGGGTAGACATATTCTGGTGGAGAATGAGCAGGATGCCAATGGTAATTGGCTAATTTTAGACAAACTTGGTAAGCACCAACTTGTTCCTATGTTCCTTCATAAGTAAATATTTTAGTTTCCCTGATACTTATTACCTTGATGTTTTTTCTAGATCAGTCTATGTTTTATATTCCACCAGTCCCCAGTGTCTTGAGTTTTTTTGGAATTACGGAAACACAACAAACCGAAGTGATATTAAGTGGAAATCTGTCTCCAAAAAAATCTTTACCTAATTCAACTACAGAAGCATCTATTGGGAAATGGAGCCGCAAGTCTATACTTCTTTTGATCAGTTTTTATAAAGAAAACTTCCATAGAATGTGTGGCACTAGTGTTAAAAATTGTATGGTGTGGAATGACATTACTTCGGCAATAAATGCGGAAAATTTTAATTACACCAAAAAACAAGCTGAAAATAAATTTAAGTACTTAAAACAAAAATATATTAAAAAAAAAGAAAACATGGGGGGTAATGCTTCAGGAGCCAGCCCTATTCAATTTGATTATTTTGATGAATTTGACGAGATATTTGGAAAGAAACCTTCCATTACACCAACAGCTATAGCGTCAAGTTCTAGTCAGGCTGTCGAATCATGCTCCAAAAATAGTGAGAATGAAGAACCACCAAAAAAAAAGCAAAAAACTAAGTTTGAAAAGGAATTGTCATCATGGAGTGAAGAGTTTAGACAAAGGGAAATAAACAAAAAAGAGGAGAGACAACGTAGACACAGAGAACGACAAGAATTAGCAGAAAAGGCCATAGACAGTTTTGAAAGAATGATGGAAAAATTAATTGATAAAATATAATCCCTATGAATTTATGACAAGTGATAGATGGACTTAGTGATAGAATATAAGTTTAATCTGTTAATTCTTCATTTCTTCATTGTTCATATCAAATATTTTTGTTGCTAATTTTGTGATTATTCAGGATGTGATTAGTGAGGGATTCTTTGACAAATCGTTGTTTTAAATGAGATGCTCTGTATTTTCTCGGTTTTCTTTTAAATCTATGGATTATTAGGAACATTTTTGCAACTACATTTATTTATCTTTTTTCGTTTTCATAATATTGACATTTGAAAATGGTCGATTTTCAAAATAATAAAGTTTTGCCACGTTCAGCAAAAAAACGGCAACGTCCTAATGCTATTGAAGAATCCCTCTCTAATTGGACACTGTCTATTTATTCATTAGACTATATTAGCTAACTTTGTGTTCTGAAAAATGTTTCAATAAATAGTTAATATTAAATATTTCAACAATTGAGGGTAAAATATTTAATGCAAAATCAAAAGTAACATAATAACAACACTATATTCAATTCAAAAAAATTCAAATATATATTCTGTTTATATTATCTTCTGCGGTTAATGAATAAATTTAAGCAAATATCATCCCTTTTAATACTGGCCAAATTGCGATTCTCGTCTCTTTCAACATCTACGCCATCTAGTTCATGTAGAAACAATCCTCCTAAAATTAAATTTAAAACAAAAAATATATATTCATGTGTTATTTATATTGTGGAAAATATAAAATGTATCTACCAATAAGCCTTGCTATACACTGTTATTTATAAGATGCGACAAGGATTCCAGTACTAAACTGTTAAACGCGAGCTAACTTTTTTACCAAATAGCGTTCATAAAAAATAATACCAGATTTGGAAAGGTCGTTGAAAATTAAGTTAAAATACACCTGCCTGAAAAACATTAGATTTAAACTAAAGCGTGTTTATTTGTTTCAAAAATTGTGAAGAACGAACCAAAAACAATAAGAAAAAAAATTCACCACAGCGGCGAATCGAACCGCCATATTACAGGTTTTACTGTTAATTTCCTGTGCACCTACCAATATAGCCATCCTCTAATCAATTAGAAGCATTCAAAAGTGGTATGAAAATGGAGTTCGACTTTTTGAAACATGAATATCCATTTTTTCTTTGAACCAGAGCGAATTTGAGAAAATTAAAAGTGCATTTGAACTATTTTTCAACGTAATCCCTATGTCGCATCTTATAAATAACACAAAGTATACTTTCTGGACGTTTTGAGTTTTGAGAAAAAATATACTACTTTTACCTTCTGCAATATATGCTTCAATGTCCACATCGAAATCAATACATAAGTTATGCAAAACACAAGCTGCAACGACTGTTTTAGGTATTAGATCTGTACAGGTCATGTCCAATAATTTAAATCTCCTATACCTCCCAAAAAACAAACAGAAAGTCCTTTCTATCACTTGTCGAGTTTTAGCATGCACCTCATTAAAGTAAACTTGTGATGGTGTCAAATTTCCCCTGTTTATATATGGCGTTAAACACCAACTCATTAGAGGATATGCTTTATCCCCTAATATATACGTATTTTCTTCAAAAAAATGCTCTGTATTTTCAACTATCAATTTGTATATATTGCTATTTGCAAAAATTCTACAGTCATTGACAGACCCTGGATATCCTATGAATGTATCAGTGAACTTAAGTGAAGGTTCACTTATTGCCTGAAGAGTGAAAGCATAGCAGCATTTTCTTGTCAAATAAGCTTCAGCATGATTTTTTGGTTTTTTAATTGTGATGTAAGTTCCATCAACGGCTCCAATAACATTTGGAAAATTAGCAAACTTGTTAAATTTTTCCTTAATAATCGTTCTTTCTTCATAAGATGGCCATTTGATAATTGCTGGTGCTAATTCGTAGAGAGCTCTTATTACTCTAAAGAACCAATCTGAGAGGCTGGCTTTTCCGAGATCAAATCTGTCTCCTACAGATCTAAAAATAGTATAAATATAAAACAGTTTAATTTGTCGTGTGGCGTAATTCGCGATACTATCGTTTTGATTCATGCGGCAGTACGAGGGTTCCGATTTTGCTGCCGTGAAGGTAGTAAATTTCCGCGCGTTAAATTTCGCGCCAGTGTGGGGAAACTTAAATATTCGTGAATAATAGTCAATAGGATTGTTGAACAATATACTGAATATTACTCACCTATACGAATCTGGTGTAGATAAAAGCCATAGAACCGCTAATATTTTTTTTTCTATCTGCTGTCTAGGGCGTGCATATTCATATTTTGTTTTTAGAATAGGTTCCACAAGGTTTAATACTTTATTATATGCTGGTTTAGTTAGTCTGAAATGGGATTGAAATGTTTTGTCATCATAGCTTGGAATAACAACTTCAAAATAGTTTTCAATTCTATTAATTTTTGGAGATTTAGGAGATATATTATACTTGGACACCCTCTTTTTCATCAATTCCAACATATGAGTTTCATCTTCACTATCGGAGCTTGAGTCACTATTATCATTTTTCATTATTATAGCCTCTATAAATCTTTTGGAGGCAACCATAACTGCAGCCAAAATGCATTTCCTTTTCACACATCTCCGCTGCTCATCCATTTCGTAAATCAATACAACCTGATCACTAACACTAATCCAAAATAATATTAAGGCAGAGATTTGAATCAATAAATTTCAAATTTGATTTGACAAGTTGTCAACAGCCAAACAAACCTAACCTTGAAACAAAACACTCCATTACCGTTCGAAAACCTAGAGCGAGTTTAACACACCGAAGTGAGTTTTTACCCCCTCTCCTTGAAATAATTTTCATACCAGCAACCAGCTTCTCGAACGCAGCCCAGATATCATAAAATGGAACTGAGAGGTTGGTTACTTGAACGGATAAGACAATTTTTTTTAATATAATTTTGTAGAGATAGTTGGGTTGAAATTATATTTGAGTTCGAAATATATCGTTGGACAAAGCTAGTGTGTTAGCGGAACGCGTTACAAGTTTAAATTGAAAACCAGTTTGAATACAATGAAGTTTTGAACAAATTGAATGATTTTATTGAATTTATTTGGGATCGTTCAAATTATATAACGTAAGCTTGACATTAGAATACTGAAATATAATAAATAGAACTCCATGCAACACATGTCATAATCAATTCTTTGTTACCAACCTACACTACATTTAGTTCTGTGACTATCACTATTTTCATCTGATTTGATTATAAAAGGTTTAACATTAGCAAGTACTCATACACAGCTCCGTTGGACCTATTTTTCTGAGGACCTTTGAAATATATGCAGGCTATAAATAAGATTTCAATCATTAATTCACTAAGTGTTGTGCCCTAGAGTTCTGAACTGCTACACAATTCGAAAGTATATGGATGGAGGTTTCTACTTCCAAGTCACAGAATCTACTTTTTCCACCCCTCACTGCTTCCAGCTTTTGCAGATGTCCATTTAGGCGACAACGTCCAGTTAGAACACCAGAGATCGGATTTCTCTTTTTTCCGACCTTACCTATTTCTTCCAATATAACATTGGATCTTACTTTTTGCTGGTTCATCTGCTGTTTTATTTTCTTTCATTCCAGTGTGACCTGAAATCCTCAGTAGATTGACAATGCTGGTCTTACCGAGTTCATTGAGCTGTCTAGGCATCCCATTTCATATCTATCTGGGGTTTTCAGACTTCCAATCAGAGATTTTCCTCATTGGATCGTTCTTATTCCTTTTATGAAGATGCCCGCATTTTTTGTCTGACTATATGGTCACCATTCATGTATTTAATTGTTTCGTAGCTGGATCTTCTCAATGGTTTGATGGTGTTACATATTGCTATTGATATAATATTGTAGCTAATATCGCTCTGATTCTTGAAAAGATATTCCACAATCTAAATTTAACAGTCACACCTGAAGTTTTGTTTTATCGTTTACCTCAATTGAGCGCCAGCATACCACTTTCCAGTTCCATTATTAATACAATTTTATAAACTGGCATCTCAAATAAATTTCCCCAACTTACTCGTTGATATCTGTCTCGTCCCCTCAGATAAAACAGACCCCGAATTCTCGCTGAGTACGCTTGTTAACCGAAGGTAACTAATTAATGCTAGCAAGTGGTTGTAGTTGAAACTTATGCTGTATAGCTTGGAACCAACCAACAATTTGGTTGAGTCAGCTCGACAGCGACGGTCGAATGACGGGTGGGTACGTAGAGAAACACCGTTAATGATATATACCAACTAATTAAAAACAAACAGGAACAATAGAGATGTGGCTGAATGTAATCAATGTGTTGGATGAGCGAACTAGCGAGTTTCGACGTGATACTGGAGAGATTGGGAGCGATTTGGAAAATATTCGGAAAAAGTGATTTGTATTCTCATAGTAATAATTTCAATTGAAGTTTTATGGTATATTGTGTCTCAGAGGCATAAAGTGAGCTTCAGGAGCACAAGACAATAAGATCTGATAGTTGAGTGCTGCTAAAGCGTTTCCTGCATGTGTGACACACAACCGGTTTTCGACTACCGAATAAACCAAAAAAATAGGAAAATCCAGCAAAAACTTCGACTCACACTGACATTCGAAATTATCATGAAAAACGTCAAGTTAATTTAGTGACACTGGGGAACTTTAAATATCCCTCGGGCTTTTAAACAATACTTTCCACCTTTTTTAGCTATTTTTGTACTCAGGTAGGGTAGGCGAAAAACACATTCTCAATACTCTCTTCCTACGCTGATTGATGGAAATGGTTGAATCGGAGCTGTGAGGATAATTTCCTATCAATTTGAAACTTTAGCTCGTTCATTATGTGATTTTCTCATTGTCGAGACAAATAATTAACCCGCATTAGCAATACCCCATCCTTATTCTTTTAAATCAGGGACACAATTCTTCATAAAATTAGTTCGACTTCAAACGGGTGATTCACTATAAATCTGGGAGTACATCAAATCGTTTCATATTACAAGTAACTATTTCCTTTAAAGTATACGAGTTTAAGTTGATTGTTCACTTTTCGCACTTAACTCATTAAATACTCCACCCATCATCACTTTGCAGATTTCTATGTCTTTCCTCATTCCTGATCCGATGTCAGACCTCAGGACCTCCATAAATTGGAGTTTTTCCATCCAATTGCTACTTTAACTAGATATGCTCCATGCTTTGATACTTTCTTACTATTAGACTCTTTAAGCCGAACCCCAGGTCCTCCTTCTTCAAGTGTTGCTTTTCCTCTCTCCTAGCCAAGTATTTACAATAGCACTGTAAGTGTGCTACGGTTTCCTCAATTTCTTCGCAAAACCTTGCCAATCTGATTATGTTCATGTGTCTGTTGAGTCTACAGTGTCCTGACATAAGCCCAACCTGGCTATTCGCCTATTTTGGCTTGGTTAGTACAGCGAAAAATTTGACTATTGTTGTTTAATGAACTCTAGTCTGTCTTTTTTCAGGTGTTCTGTTTCATCATTCTCTAGACTAGATCAATTGAAGCACTTCGTGCCCCTTCTCGGCCTAGTAAATCGCACCCTTCATTGAACTTGCGATCTGAGTGGCCTGGTTCCAAGGCTAGGGACTGCCCAGCTCTTGGGTTTCGAAGCACTCTTGAATGAGTTCATCTGCATAAAACTTATTGCCTTTACAGCCGCTTGCTTTGGTTGGTCTTTTTCTTCAATTATAGCCTCAATAATTCTCCTGCTTAGGCTGCACAGTGAGGACTCTTGTTCCTGTGCTTGGCTGAAGATATTTCTGCACCTACACCTTCCTCCGTTTTTGAAAAATTGATGTAGTAGACCGTTTTTGTATTAAACGGTGGCATCATTGAATGTTTCAAATTTATCTTCAGCCTACTCATGGAAAGCAAGTCATCCAATGGCATCATCATCTTATTGGTAAGACCTGCATATGGTTGTGTCACCCAATGATGTTCATGTGTTTATAGAATCTACAAGAACTAAGCTGAGTTCTCGATTAGTTGGTACTTCCCGAATTTTAGCGATAAATCTTCATCGGTACACATTTTGGACTGTTTCTTTTCCGACGTCTCAATCCACCATTCTCAAGACTGGTTCTGTGCCAATAGAAGCATATCGCGATTTTTCTCGGGCAAGTGAATCTACCTCTTCATCGCCCTCATGACGAGTGGTCTGGTTCTACGAAAAATTAAAGTCTGCTTTGACTGCTCAACAATTTGATGTGTTTTGGTATGGTTTCCAAACAATTAAGGAATGAATCTGAATTAATTATAGCCTCAACTACTCGATCGATCATTACGAAGATTTGTACACATTCTGTCAGGATTACGAAAAAAATATGAGGCTAGTATTAGAAAAATGAGTGATTCTTTCGGTACATTATTCATGTTTTGTAGTGAGGTATTTTCACAAAGGATGTTTTCCAGTTTTCCAACCATTTTTCATTCAAATCATTTGATTAGTTGATTAAAACATATCCACTGAAATAAACGCAAGCGGATTCACATCTCGCAATAAATGTTTAAATTCAAATTATGTGAAAGTGCCAGTAATATCACGAAATGAATTTGCCAATTGTGAGAGTCATACTTCCAAATGTTGGTTTACCTTTGAATTCGTAGCATTTTCAGTAGTTTTTTTTGTGTGGAACATTTCATTATTTCTGTGCTGATTTTAACCGTAAAACGAACCGTTGTTTTTAATATGCTTTGCGGGTCAGAGAGGAACGCGGAAAAAAATGCCAATTTCACTCTCGGTTAGATATTAAAACGGGCGCACACCGTCTTTTATTACTCAATTTAACCGCAACTCCTGCGGCCAAGGAACGCCGTCGAGATTAGTTATTCATTAGAAAACGCCTCACATTTATTTTATCCATTATTCATTCCCCAAAAAACAATTTCAGCTAGCTGAAAAGTCCTTAAGCCAACGCAAAAAATATATAAATCAGATACTTCCCCCTTTTTCTTGATTACACAATCAATATTTTCAATTATACCATATTTCTTGGTGGTTCTGTCCCCTAAAATCCAAAGAATGGGATGACATTTTGCAGCTACCATTAGGTATATTCAAAAAAACGTACTTACTTCCCAGATTGAAAAAGTGTTCCACCTCTGTGGAAAAGTGTTTAGGAGTTTTGGAGGATCAGGATTCAGCATTATCAGTGATGACAAGCCTGATGCTTGAACATTCCCACAATAAGTTCGAGAAAGTATGCTACAAGCTATCATTTATATTACTTATAATCAAACTTACCGAAAGTTTGTTAAAATTCAACCATTGTTAACCAACTTAAATGCACACTTGGCGTAATAAGCAGTTCTGCATTACTTTTATGAAATCAGGTGATGCAATTCATTCTACTTCCCTCTGTTGATGATGCTTTTATTTCTCAATCATCACTTTCTTAAGTATCTTGTCCAACCAGATTCCAACCAAGTAAATAGTTGAGCCTTACGATCTGATCAGATTTATATAGTGCCCGCTTGCTATCTCTTCTCCCTTCAACAAAGCAAGACAATCCTCAATTTTCATACAGTTGATGTTGGAATTTCCCCTAACGGCGGCGTTTCTTTCAAAGGCGGGTTTTTACCATACTAGGCTGGGGATGAAAAACAAAAACTATAAACATAGAGCAACATCTGAAATGTACACAACTGAATCAGTGCGTCTGCTGGGATTTCTTTAATAGTTACTGATATTTCGCCACTGGCAAAAGCGGGCTGGTTGCCAGCCTGAACCAATTTTTATTTGCCTCACTGCTGCCGGTCTAGCCCAGTTTCCTGAAGCAACGGCTCAACGCTGCTTGCTTCATGGTGATCTATTCTAAGTCACATCTTTGTCACATGCGAAATTGTATAATTTTTTTTTCTTATTCTCTTGGGAATCAAACCACAATAATGTTTGCTAACCGTGAAAGAACAATGTTAACACCTAAATACAGTAAACCACCACATTTTTATGGTTTACCAAAAATTCATAAGCAAAACATACCATTACGACCAATTTGTAGCACTATTAATTATTCTCCATGCAGCAAACTATCAAATTATATATTAAAAATCATTGAACCCCTCGCAGGACAGACAGATTCATACATCAAAAATAGCAATCATTTTTTAGAAAAACTATCAGATTTAAAGTTCAGCAAAAGCCATTATTTGGTCAGTTTTGATGTAGTTAGTCTCTTCACAAATGTACCGGTACAGAAAACAATAGAACTTGTCAAATCAAAATTAGAAATAGATCATACCCTTACAGAAAGGACCAAATTGAGCGTAGCAGCAATAATAGAATTATTAAAATTATGTATAACAAAAACATATTTACAGTTCAATAATGATTTTTATGAACAGAATTTTGGTCTTGCCATGGGCTCTTGCCTCTCACCAATTCTATCAAATATTTTCATGGAACATTTTGAAGCCAAAATAGTGAGATATGTAGATGACATTTTTGCAATATGGCCTTATGACTTAGTATCTCTAAATGATTTTTTAATAAATATAAATGAAGGAGAAAAATCTATAAAATTTGAAATTGGAATTGAAAATAACAATTTTTTACCATTTTTGGATATTCTTATCAATAAAACACCTACAGGGTATGAAACAAGTGTTTATCGGAAGCCAACACACACTGATAGGTATTTGAATTTTAAATCAAATCATGCTATAAGCGTTAAAAAAGGGGTAGTAAAATCTTTATACGATAGGGCCAGAATCATTTGTTCTAATGATAATCATTTCACAAAGGAGAAAACTCTATTGAAAAATGATTTAAATGCCAATAATTACCCGGCAGAATTTGTAAATAAAGAAATCAAGAATATAGAGAAAGGCTCATTGTTAATACCCCATGAGAATAACAATAATATTAATAATTCAGCTAACATAATTTTTCTAAACTTGACAATACCGTATGTTAGGGGTTTGTCAGAAAGAATTAAGAAAATTGGTAATCAATTTAACATTCGAACCAGCTTTGAATCTAACAATACTTTGAGATCTATCTTAACAAAAACGAGACCAAAAAATGAAGAACAATCTTCAAAAAATTGCATATATCAGATATCTTGTGAACGCGACAAATTCTATTTAGGTGAAACATCTAGACCATTGAAAGTCCGAATAAGTGAACATAAAAAATACATCAAAGATAGGGAGTTCTTTAAGTAAGGTATTTGTAAACATGCTTGGGAAGAGGGCCATAAAATTCAATGGGATTCGACAAAAATAATATTGAAAGAGCCCAATAATAAAAGACGAAAAATCAAAGAAAGTGCTTTGATACAACTGAATGCAGATAAATGTATAGCTAGTATTTCAGCCGAATGTAGTCAAATTTGGTTACCAATGTTAGAAAGAGAAATTTCCAATAATCAATTACCTGCGTTATCAGGATAGCCTCATAAGTTTTTATCCAGGTTTTCTTATGATTTATCATTAGAAAAGTTGTTAATCGATACACACTTCAATACACAAAATCACCAAAAAGTAACAACAAACGCGTTTTATTAACAACATTTCCAAAATAAGCTAAAAAAAGCGCCATCCCAATAAAAACCGTTCCTGGAACGTGCACTTCACTGGATTCCATTTCTAGTAGACTAACATATCGTTAGAATGTCGTAAAATAAAATATTTTTTCTACTACCGTGTGTAAAGTACGTATTTTAGACACATTTTCGAGTGCGTAAAACTTTATTTTACGCACTAGTGCGTAAAGAGTTTTACTTTACGCACTAGTGCGTAAAGAAAAAATTCCAATATGTATGTAGTTATAGATATCTAGTCTTATAAAAATATAGGTATAATAACCGGATATTAGATCTAAGTTTTTTTTCATAAATTGGAGATAGAAACCAATAGAATTTGGTAAAGTAACCTAATAAGTACTGAAAATAATACGGTAAATAGGTATAAGTTGGCGGTGAGTGACTGACATTTCTTTGTGAATTGAATCTGAAATTTAAAATTTAAATTGAGATCTTCCGACTATACCAAGAGTAAGCAATTGTATTTTATATTTAGGAATTGAATATTTTTAGAAAACTATGATGTTATTTTAGATTATTATAAAAAGACTCTTCTAAAGAAAAATTTAACTTACTTTACGCACTAGTGCGTAAAGTATGTTTCTTTACGCACTAGTGCGTAAAGAAAATTACTATTAAACTTTTGTATTTTAATTAAATATTCGCTAGTAGAAAAAATATTGTATGCAATTCGTGTGTAAAGACCTTTTTTTCGACTCATGTGATTGTCGCATTCGCCTGCGGCTCATGCGACAATATTCACATTCGTCAAAAAAAAGGCTACTTTACACACTAGTTACATAAATAACTATTATTTCACATTTTACCAGAGGTGTGATCTTCTATGAATGGACCTTAATAAAATTTGACAACAAAGTTTTGTAGTCTTAAACTTCAAAATATTATTGATTGTCTAGTTGTCATATTTTTTCGTTGTGTCAGATAGGGACCAAACATTTTTTTATCAATTTTATTACTACTTAATCTTGACAACGGTAGCTGGAACGCTACCGAAACGTCGAGATAAAAAATAAAAAACATTATTGTGGTTTGATTCCCAAAAGAATAAAAAAAAAGAATAAGTAATGCCAGAAGGAACTTACAGAAGATGTATAATTTTTTATTAGCATAAGTACAATCTTGCATACGACCGTGAATGGAACTGTTTTAGAAATGACCGACTGAGACTACCACGTTCGAGAGGGATTGAATAAATATCATCAGCACTATCATACACTAACTAACAGCAATAACAATGATTACGGAGCTTACAACTAACAAAACTGGCATTTATGACAGTGTCTATTCATTGTTATATTAAATACACTCTTTCATTTTGATGCAGGATCAATTATCAAATTATCATTCAACAAAACATGTTAGTGGGTACGGATCTTACTTACTTACTTTTTCGTTTGCTTCTGGTATATTTCCAATGAGTCTTGTCACTTTGTTCCCATTTGAATATTGTTACAATAAAAATACTAAACGCTTACCTTTGAACTAAAAACCTTTGTTTCAACGTATGTTTGCGTACCTTCATCTCATGCATTTGAAACTTTTGAATCCAATTTTCTCCAGGATCGTTGTTAACTTTAGAGTTACCTCAAACGAACGAGAATCATCCATTCAATCAAACTAAGTTTGTATTGATGGATGTAATTCAGTTTCGAATAGGAATAGAGTGTGTATTCAACTGAGCATATTCAGTTAAATAAGTTTAATTCCAGAAAACGTTAGTTTCCATTCACATCTCAATCATCCAATACAACTACTGTGTATGTATGCATAATTTTTCCAACGGATAATAGTGGTGGATAAACAGTTCTGATGCATTTGCCTCATCCCATCTGCTTCTAATTTCCGTCAAGATTGCACTGCCTTTCATTAAACGTCATTAGTACAAAGTGATAATGGACTCCTCCATATTCAATGAGATAACATATTGCTACTGAAGGTGCAATCATCCATTTGCCGGTAATGGGTTGTGTGACGTTTTAAGATATGCAGATATACTTGATTATACAGAATACCATCAGTTACTATTGATATTTCTATTAATATGTTTGTAGACGTTCGTTTTAGACAATGGATGGTAGTAGTTACAAAAGAGATACTAACAATTTGTTACGGTAAAAATCCTGGTCATGCAATAAAAGTGAAGCAAATGAATTGGTTATAATAGTTTTGTCTCACAATTCCGTACAATTTAATTAACAAACTAACTTCACTTTCCGTCACTGAATGTAGGTACTACAAAAGCAAAAATATTATTAAGAATATTAACATTTTAAAATTACAAACAAAACGATTAATTCACAGTAAGATTTCTTCCCCTTTTTTTTCTTGATATTATTGTTGAATTGGCCATATCCTTCATAAACAAACATTTATTCAAATTAACATCCAAGGTTGAAGGTGCTAAGTGGTCTAACAAAAGAAAAGGATCTTTTTTGGTTCTTTTGAGAATGACGTTGCACATGCTGAAGCGTTCATAATATTTTTTGGATTTGATTATGGAAATGTAAAGGAAAATTAATGCTGTTTTATGAACTGATAAATTAGTGGATATACCTATGTATTTTTATATCCTCTGAAATTCAGTTACTGACATAAACTGTGGTTAACCTGAAGCTCTTTGAAGGCCACATGACAACTTAGGCCCTTTTTTTTCTATCTTTCCATTTCTGACAATACTTTTGTTCCCATTCTATTACGTTTGATATTTCTCAACCACTGGGTCTACAAACTGGGACGATACCTCTTTCCTCTTCCTCCGTACACCTTCTGGTTAGTGTCACTGTCTGAATCTAAAAAGTAAGCCAGGACTTTAGATGTGAGACCTGATTGCGCATGATTTTGATAGAAGTAGTATTTCCCTAATTGGATTGCTGCAACACATTCCATCACTTTTATTTTCAAATATCATCAATGAATAATAGAGAGATCAGATCGAAAATGATATTAAACTCACTTTTAAACATTGTTAAAATATTAAATATAACTATTTTCGAAGGTACATTCCATCGTTTAGTTATATCATAATACTTTTGTATTACAATAAATAGTTATTCACATTACCAGCACATACTCCGACAGTCAGGCATCAATTAAAGCCCTGAGTGGGTATACCAGCAACTCAGGATTTGCTAACGAATGTCGAGAACGACTTGCTAATCTTGCAAGGCGGGAAGTGGTGCGACTAATATGGATTCCAGCCCACTCTGGTTTTGAAGGCAACGAGATGGCGAATGCACTGGCTGCGGAAGGGGCGGCAGCTCCTTTCTGCGGCCCGAGCCCGACACTGGGCCTAACAAAACAAAAAATACGCAAGGAGACGAAGAAGTGGCTGAGGAATCAGCACCTCGCTCATTGGAATGCTCTGCAGGGTCCTAGACAATCCAAACTTCTACTGAAGGGATGGACTGATGGACACGCCAGGGCAGCCACTGAACTACCAAGGAGTAGGCTAAGGGAGATAGCAGGACTCCTAACAGGACACTGCTGTATGAGAAAACACCTCCACAACTTAGGAGTAGGGGTTGCGGCATGACTGACGAAACTTCAGTCCATGTTCTCTTAGAGTGTCCACACTGGGCTGTACTGCGCAGGCGAATCTTCGGAGTTCCTGTTATGGCCCCTGGAGACACAAGCAGACATCCATTGAAAAAGATTGTGGCCTTTATTGAAGGGCTCGGTTTCATGGATGTCTAGGTAGCAGGAATGGCACAATGGGCCTTCCAGTGGTCTCAGTGTCGGAACCTTGGCTTGAGTTGTTCAGGACAAGGCTCGCCTGCACATTTAGTAGTAGTAGTACATTACCAGCTGCGAAAGCTTAGGTACTTTTAGGTGCGAGGTGTATTTAAATAGCCGAAGCTATTTGAATACCTCCGAGCACCTAAGAGGGCTTTTGCAGCGTGTAATGTATTAAACTTTTCATTCTTCCCCTGATTTTATTATTAAAACACACAATTCAAAGATGCAAAAAATTCTTAGTAGACTGCAATAAAATGGGTAGAAGTCGTGGGTTAACGATATCTATCATGGAAAGCCAAAATTCGGAAATAGAATTGGGATTTCAATCAACATTTGCCGTTAAATATTTCAGGAACGTACAACAATTGTAATTTTACGTTCAGTTTCCAATGTAAATGAATATTTGACAAGTAATTTGACATTTTATTTGTTCGTTGTCCTGGGCACGAAAGTTTTTCATACTTAGCTACCGATAACCTAGCATGTTTTACTATCGCTTTCGCTTGCCTTTTTAAAATGAAAAATGGTATATTGTTTTATTAGGAGTAAAAGTATAACTTTTTGTGGCAAGTCTGAATGTTTGATGGCCGAACGTTAGTGAGGCCGACAATTTCAGACGAGCCACAAAAAGTGCTTTTGCTCCGAATGAAACATGCTATTTTTTCCGCAAACGGCATCCAGACTATAGAACTAATTAATATTTAAGTAAAAATTTGAAACTATTGCAACGAAGTTGATAAATTCAGAGAACAATAATTAAAAAACTGCGCACTACATTTCCGTGGTTACTGGTTTTGTGATTGCCAAGTCAAAAACAAATTTGACAGTTCAATAATATTTTATAATGTCAGAAATCATAAAATACTTCAACCTAGAATTGTAACTGGGATTGGAGAGAATGTTTTAAGTCACGATGCGGCCAAACTGCAGAGGGCACTGATCATCAACAATCGTAATGTCAAGCATAGATATGTCAAGATGTCAAAATGGAAGGAAAAATAAACAAACCACGTAAAAAACTTTGTTGCGTTCCGATTTGCTGAGACAAAACGAGTGCTTAACATCGGTTTCCAAAACGTGAACCTGAAGTATTTGACTCCTGGCTGAGAAATATTAATAATGTGAAGTTACACTGCATGCCTTCGAAACAAATATACCAAAATTCCCGGCTGAAAAGAAAAGCTGTTCTCACTTTATTAATTCCAGGTAATTACCTAAATTTAATATTAGGTGCAAGTCTATAGGTTGATTAATAATTAGGATTCTCCTTTTATGATGTAAAAAAGTAACTTAATACTATTTCAAGAGAAGTTGATATGAAATTTTCAAAATTCAAAATACTAACAAGGATTCAACATTTGTTGATCCAATAATGAAAGCAGCTATATCAAATTTGGTTCTAAAAAACGCTTTCAAATGAGAAGACACTATAGAAATGAGTATAGGTACTTCATACGTGACCCTTGTTGAATTGCTTAAAACTAGATGCCAGACCACATGGATGAAAAAATAACACAGAATTCTTATATTTTAGGAATAGAAATAGCAGAATATTGGGAAATAATCTAGTTAAGTAGTATGTTGTGTGTTATGTATAGGTATGTGTGTTAACAGTGTTGTTATCTCTAAATAAATATTTAATTCCCCAAAGTCTTTTCATTTGAAGTATTCGTCGTTCACCATATACTTTTTCCTAGACACACAAATTATGTATTGCAAAGTTTACCTTCTGCAAAAATGTTGCATTATTTGCTTTAACTCATACTCTACTGCACAAGTTTTTTAGAAATAAATTGACTTTTTACCAAAAGAACACAAAATGCAGCTTTTATGAAAACATATAAATTATAACAAATATTCTCTTATGTTCAGCTCTGATGCAAGATTTGGCGAAATATTATCAGTTATAATTTATGTATTTTTATAAGCAGTTGAATTTTGTGTTCTTTAGGTAAACAGTCGATTTATTTTTTAAAAAGATAAAATTCTCCATCAACTTGATATTTAAAATTCCCGCTGAATTTTATAGTTCCTGCGGCCAAACTTCAGGTGGCAGTTAAAAAAGTAGTCACTGCTGACAACATAGGAGTTACAATTCTAGGTTGGAGTATTTTATGGTCAGAAATATTGTAAGTGATTTAAAGCAACAATTGGACTGTGTATTTTTGGCAAGTACTTGAGCATCAAAATTTCGTTTGTTGTAGTGAAGTGTACTGAAATTTTCTTTTAGATTATATTATGTCTGATTCAGAACCCAACTGTACACCGCCCGACGTTGTTGACATTGCTAAGGCAGCTACGAATGATTTAATTTCAACTAAGTCAAGTAGAGTTTATAATCATGCTTTCGAAAGATTTCTCACATGGTGCAATGATAAAAACATTTCAAACTATTCGGAAAATGTGCTACTAGCTTATTTTTTTGAAATTACAACTGAATTAAAAATGAAGAGTTCAACAATGTGGTCCCAGTATTCCATGATAAAATCATTACTGAATATTAAACATGGATTAGATATTAGCACATATATGAAACTACGTGCTTATCTGAAGAAGCAGAATGAAGGGTATACTCCCAAAAAGTCAAAGGTATTCACAAAAGACCAGTTTGAAGATTTTTTAAATAATGCATCTAATGAGCAATATCTAGGAATTGAGGTTAGTTATAATATTCTAACCTGCATAAATACAATCAAGTTTTTAAACACGTACTACTTTTAGGTTGTTCTAATAATGGGCGTATCTGGAGCATGTAGATGCGATGAAATGGTGAACATGACAATAGACGATATAAAAGATTAAGGATCTGTTATTTATATAAAGATTCCGGATAGTAAATCTAAAAAGCCACGATCGTTCACAATTATTGAAGAAAAATATATAAATCTTTACAGAAAATATACTTCTTTACGTCCACAAGCTATGGAAAGCCGACGCTTTTTTTCGAAATTTCAAAAGGGAAAATGTTTTCGCATTGTCATGGGAATTCATACAATTAGTAACGTACCCAAAACAGTAGCAACTTATTTAAAACGACCGAATTCAAAAGATTACACCGGCCATGCGTTAAGAAGAACTTCAGCTACTTTGCTTGTGAATGGAGGAGCTGATATTACTTGTTTGAAACGGCATGGAGGTTGGAGGTCGAGCACTGTCGCTGAAGGATACATTGAAGACTCTTTGACTTATAAAAAAGAAACTGCAGAAAAAATCTTGATGTCGAATTCTTCTTCACTGTATCTGAATGCAGCTTCTCATGAGCGAAATTATGTCGACGTTGATGTAACAGAAGCAACAACAAGTAAGGAGTCACGGGAAATTTTGTCGATGAACTCTTTCAACTCTGCACAAAATTCGCTTGATTTGGAAGTGAATAAATCAGGTAGTGCATTAAATATGTGCGGTGCAACCTTAAATAACTGTTATTTTACTATTAATAATTATTATCGTTGATAAAGTTTAAAAGTTCAACTAATAATTATTCTGTGAAATCATACTTCAACATCATGAATTGACGTTCATAATGTCTACTTTTTTTGACGTTTGCGGAAAAATATATTCTCGTAGGGGTTAGAATGGAAAATATATATTTGAGAAAGAGCCTGCACTGTTTGCTTTCGGAAAGCACTCCAAACCCAATACTATATGCACTTTCAAACATCACGACCAGGAGACGAGAGGATAAATAAAAAGGTTGTCTCGTACTCATCTTCGTGAAAAGGTAACAAATTTCACACGATGTGGAAACATATTCATACATTTTTTCTACCAAAAAAACAATACACACACAATTTCACTACGTGAATTTTGAGATTGAATTGAAGTAATGTACTCATCCAAATGCATGCAAAACCCTGTGAAATAAATATGCAAGTCAATAACCATTGATTTGAACAAAGGAAATTTCAGTATAATGAATATTGACAATCACGACTGGGTTTGATCATCAATATGTCACCTCAAAGTAAAGTCCGCAGTTTGTCAAGTGTTGACATGATTTGAGTAATCGTAATCTATGGTATTGGTGTTATTCGGTCTGTAGGATCAGCCTGCTACCTTCTTAACCCAATCAACAAAATGTTTCTGGTCTGGATCCCTGATCATTCTGATATGGATGGCAACAAAAAGGCAGTGCCGCATGTGGTATTATCGAACCAGAACCTGCAATTAGCATCTCATCAAGTTTTGAAAAACAAACACCAAATACCTGGATAGTAGAAAAAATTTCAGACTTCTGTCAGAATTTACCAGGATTGGCTCTTTAAAAAGCTTTTATGCATCCTTCGAATTAGAATGATGCCTCCAAAGTAGTGCTGGACCTAAGCAGTATTACCTTAAATGTTTTAGACTTGAACTATCGGAAGATACGAGTGCTGTCTTTGATAATGATGATGGAACAGCAGAGCAGGGAGTGCCTCTCGCCATTAGACTTAGGGTGAAATTCATAGTCGACACTTGAGGGTCACTCATACTCAAACTGAACTTAGTTCGAGTTTAGCTCGAGGCGCCTTTTCATATCCACAGTACTTCAATTTGAGTGAGGAAATATTGGCATCAATGTTATTATTAGGAGCTGTTGGTTGCGTTTGGTTAACAATTGTTCATCTGACATTTGCATTGTATTCATATTCGAATTTGTGTTCAGCTCGTGTATTAGCCCTCTGCAAGTATTTTATTCCCAGTTTAGTTCTTTACTGTTTATATATATTTCTTATTTGCTGCGTAAGTTTGTTTTTCAAGCTAGTTATTTAATAGATAATTTAAGATTCTTATTTTCAATTTCTGTAGTGGATATTATTTCATTAAAGTTCATTATTTCTCAGGAAAATGAAAAACAAAAGAAGACTCTTTTCGTCTAGCGGAAAACTAGCCTTAAGTGAGCTGGCTCATAAATATTTTTTCATAGAAAATAAGAAAACTGATTGTTCTGGCTTAGCTGGAAAGAAAAAGGCATGGGTGTCACTGGCACACGAGTTTAATTCAAGCGGAGAGCATTGTTTTGTGTGAAAAATGAATTAATTTAATAATTTTGCTTTTTTACTACATCAATGTGATTAGTCAACCTAGGTAAACGATGAACGTAGGTGAGCATTTTCCTCATCTATATAGTTTACAAAATCAATAAAACTATCCATCTTACTAATTTCCTTGAAAAAGTTGGAACTATAACAGACAAATAATAGCCTAACAAAATTTTTATATCGTAAAATGACAGTGTAAGGTACAAACGTTTAAAGGCTAGAAATCTTCACTTAAGGGGGCTGGAATCTGTACTTATATTTCACTCAAGTAACACTCAAACTCAACCTCACTTTTCGCCTGTTAAGTGCATACAATAAGGATGAGTGAAGTATGAGTGATCCTCAAGTGTCGACTATGAATTTCACCCTTAGAATATCATTTAACGAATAAAGTGGGGTGTATTATTAGGCTGAATTTGGCTCATACCTAAGCCAGTCTAAGGGGAACCCTCCATCAAAAACCTCAATTGCATTTGGTTTTTTGGATTTAAATCAAACTATTGCAAGACCATAGTTAATAATGCCTGTTGAGTACATTACTGATCATCGTGAGAATTGCCAATTTTTGAAATGTCTTTAAAAACGTTCCTGGTATGAATCAATCTTAATGTTATCAATCACAGTGAGAGAAAGAAGCGTCAGCTCTAAAATAACAGATATTCTCCCCACATTCAGACACTTTTAATATTATATTTGAAACTTTTGCGGGTACCTACATCCTGCTTCTCGTGACATTTGCTGGAAATGATTGATCTACATTGGATGCTGAGAAAGTTTTATTGAGAAAAGTTTCACAATATCGAAATCAGTTACTATCAAGGAGCATTTGGTGCCAATTCAAAGAACATAAAAAAACATTTGGAGTTCGTTTTATATTTTATAGAAAAAATTACGTCGTTCTTTTTACACGTGAAGTTTTAACGTACATTCTGTCAAATTTTCTTCTCCAAGCTTGCACACAATATACTGATGCGAATATTAACCACTATTTGTAGCTAAGTTTGTTCACAGTTATCCATTTTGTGTGTGCGAGTGATAAAGTGCATTCAATAGCAGTCGCTGTGTTGTGGAAGGTTTTCCTCGCTCTGTCTGAACATCAAGCTATTAAAATTGAACTTATTTGGTTAGTTTTTAGGTCGTGAAATACCTTCTTATGCAAACCATCATCAATTTAATTGCCAATTGAACGAGAGATTATAGCAGATCGAAAACTCAATTCAATTCAATTTCATCTTACAAACTGGAAGATCAACACGTTGATAAATAAAGTTTAGTAAGAACAAGTATTGTCAAAAACACAACTATTATATACAGAAGACATCTGCTCCTTCAGTTATGCAGATTTGGTCGTTGACATTGACATGAATGTTAATGACACTGTGGCTAATTCATTATCCAAAGCTTTATCTCGGAGATTTGTCACAATATATGAATGATGCTTATTATCAAGTTGTAAATAAGGCTTTATAGACTTGGAAGAGAAATGTCCAGTTATTTTATTAATTCTTGTTCATTGATACCATGCTTTAGCTGAAGTTGTCACGGTGTCTGAGTGATGGGAAACCTCACACAGATGTATCAAAAATGACGATCGCAATGCCATTGGTCTTCATAGATATGAATTTATCCGTTTTAAATATAACGCATTGGTGCGATTCTTTTGACGACCCAGTATACGTTACACTGAATAGCTACTGTAGAGTATTCAATGTTACATGAAAATTCCGAAGCAAGTATAAATATCTTCCAAGAAATATATTAGTTTGGATTCGGCTTTATGGAAGAAACTATTCTCAACGGCGAAACGGCACGAGTGCATTCCTTCACGGTATAAAATACTACTTTAATATTAGCATTACAATGGAAACTATTCAGAGACAATGTTAAATGGAAAAGAAAGGCGGAGAGTACGGTAGGTATTGTTAGAGATGAAGATGGCAACGGCGTAAAAGTAATCTTGGTGTAAATTACCGTGTATTTCAGACAGTGGTGTGACAATCCATCGTCTCATTTTAAAATACAGAAACGGCAACAGCAAATATCATCAAAGAGCAGCGCAGTGCAGTGCAGTTTGTTGGTAGGTTTTTATTGACTGTTTATTGGATTTTATTAATTCCCCAACTGAAAATGAGGTGGTCGCTTTTCTACTTATTCATTTGACATTTCTATCAACAGATTTTCGAACAATTTGGTGTGACACATTAAGAAGTTTCAGGGAAAAATAAAAAAATATGACAAGACTATTTAAAGCAGAGCATTTTGGTTTGGTTCCAATAAAAAAAGGATAGCAGAGAAGAAAACACAAATAAAAAAAGGTAGAACGTGTCGCGGGACACACGGTACGAACTTTAGTTCCTTCCACGCAAAAATTATGTAATACATCTGACGTTATAGATAAACAATTTGCATATTCCTCGGTGGTGGAGTAGTGAGCAAACCAGACTCTCACGAGGTAGACCCGGGTTCGATTCCCCGTGAAGGAGTTTTTTTTATTGTCAATTTTATTTTTAAATGATTATTCCGCTTGATATTAATAACGACAACAGGTGGACGTTTGAAATATTTAGCAGATTATTCATTATTATAGATGATGGTACGGTACCCTTCATGAGGGAGTCCGACTGGCAACATATACTTATGACAGCATCGTATTTTTAGAAAGGGAAACCGTAGCATTATACAAATTGGACATTCAACTGTACGTTTACCACAAAAAAATTAGTGGAAACATAAAATTGAATTGTTGAATTTTTGATTTGAAGTTTATAGAAACTATTATTTTCTAGATTTTTTCTTAAGTGGGTCGTAGAAAAAAATATGCTGTTCGACTCGTGTGGATTGACCATATCGCACTTGAACTCCGCCTACGGCGTCGTGCTCAAACTTCGTACTCGTGCGATATGGCCATCATATCCACACTAGTTGCACAAACTACTATTTCTATCAAAATATGCCCTTTTACATTTAAAAACCACCTGCCAAATGTCAAATCAATTTATCCATCCATTTTAAAGTTATCGAATTAAAACATTCAAGTTTTCAAAATTTCAACACCCTGTATTTCGAAAAGTAAATGTGCTAGACCCCTTGATCCTCATATCATTTTGTCCAATTTTACGGGAGGAATCTACATGCAAACGTAATTACCCTTAACGTTCGAGATGCTTATACCATTTATTGCGCGATCGTATTGAAATAAATTCCGAATAAAATAATTTAAATTTCTTCGAAATGAACGAAATGTCAAAAGTGACATTTATACTTCTCGATCAGTTTAAAATATATTTTGCTTGTGAAATTGTTTTTATGCTATTTAATACTTTTCGACGTCTGAACGGTAAGTAAATCACTTACCGACGTGTTAAACTTAGAAACCAGTCAACACAACCTACCGTCCTGACAACCGATGCTGTAAATAAACAAAGAAGATCAATCGCACAAAAAAAATTATGGGAATAATAGTAAAAATTCATCCGAACAAATTCAAGTAGATCACCAACACTGTGAATATCAGCTTTGCATAGAATTTTAATATAGCATCGGTGGTTCAGTGGTAGAATGTTCGTCTTCCACGCGGGCGACTCGGGTTCGATTCCCGGCCGAAGCATATGAATCGCTGCTTCGTAAACGAGAGAGAGATTCAGGAGAGAGCACAAGCACGCAAGCATGGCACATAACGAAGCAACGTAACATAACGTAACGTAACGGTCAGATATTTTGCGTCGTGACCCCCGGTAGCTCAAATATAACCTGACGTAAAGAACTAAAGTTCCAATAATCCTATTTTGAAAACTGTATCGTACACCAATGGTAGAAATAAATTTCCGCAAATGAATTGATTAAATAGAAATTATGACAAATATATTGAGCCCTTTAAAAAATTTCACCTACGTCCATGGTAATTGAACAGTTCTCAAAATAATTAGAAACCACTGGAAGCTTGTCTGAAATAATAGATTTTTGATAAAAATTACAATACTACTCTAATGATATGGGAATTTACACAAACAAATCAACCTTTAGCCAATAAATATTTCATCACTATTATTATCATTATTTTCTTTCAATAAATAGGATTGAATGTGCTAAAGCTTTGAAATGTAACATGAACGTGGAAGGGTACATTTACTCAGAAAAGAAAAATTGGAAACGCTACTGTCTTGTCCCAGGCAACGAACTGCTGTGATGCAGGTCGTAATGACGTCGGCTCTCACGAGTTTCTCTTGAGTTAAGTACCACGATAAATAATAAAAAGAAAAATTAATTAGGTTGCGGCTACCCTTAACTTATGTTTTATAACTTGTATTCAGCCACCGTATTCTGCATTCAATTAGTATGCAGTCCTTTTCGGCAAAGTGTACACATGGGTTCTCTAATTTCGTTGTAATTACTTCGAATTAATCAAATTAAGATTCCGCGCTGCAGAAAGGTCATGCCATTATTTAAATAAAAAAAGCAGAGATCGTTCAAATTTTCTTTTGAAATCCTGGTAGCATAGATTCCAATTGAAGTCTCCAAAGAGATTCCGCTGCCGTAAAACAGACCTGATTTGTTCTCGAGCTTCTCAATCATAGTTCATTGGTGACTAGAATAATTATTTATAACGAGATGTGAGTGTGTGGCATAACTGGCAAATATGGCAGTGTAACGGATACAAGTTAAAATAAATTGTAACCAACACCTGTAACCACTCAACCAACATCTCTTATTGACTAACCAATACCTGTTACCGCTCAACCATTACCTATAACCGTTTAACCAATGTGTCGTCACTTCCGCACTATTTGTTCTTATGTAGTGAGTGAGGTTAGGTTGGGTACTTCTGTCGGGTGATATACCAGAAGATGTATGTATGT
>CAJUYI010000263.1:52882-72458 GCA_910591695.1 Galerucella pusilla | reverse complement strand
GAAGAACATAATAGAAATTCAAGAATTAAAATTATTGAAAACATAATGAAAATTGAATTTCTATTATGTTTTTCATAATTTTAATTAATGAATTATTATTATGTATTTCATAATTTTAAATTGGCAATTAATATTATGTTTTTCATAATAGAAATTCCCGTATTATTATTATGAAAAACATAATTTTAATTCTTCAACAGAATAATTACGGAATAAGAATGTTTGGAAGAGAAGATATATATTTTTTTCTTCTTTTAAATCGATGTTATTAAATACCAAAACGACACGCCATAGCTTTTGGTATAATTTTATTTCAGTATATCTATTATGAATTTTAATTTCATTCCAATGCTTAAGATTGAATAATATTATCAATAAGTGTCTTGGAACTTTCATAAATAAAAAGCCAACTGCTTTTATTTTATTTTAAGTTTTGACAGATTCCAAATTTTTCAATTCAAAAATTTGAATTCATCTACAGGTTAACAGCTGTCAAGTACAAAAATTAGAAATTGTGCATCAAATTTCAAATTAGCGGCCAAAAAATGCAGAAGAATATGCACTTTTTCATTAGTTTTCCATTTTCAACTAGTTGACAGCTTTCGAGTGTGATAGGAAATCAATATTCAACATCCATTGGTCATTTGTCATTAACGTAATGCGAAAAAGGTCATTTTTGCATTTTTGTGGATAATGATATCCAGATTTTTGACGTAGAAAGCTATGTATAATTAGGCAATCCAGTGACCTGTCAAATAAAATTCAATATGGCGTCACAGGGCAAACAAATGTGATTGAATACATTGTAGATCGTGGATTTGGTATACATAAGTGTTTATTTTGGAGAAAGGTGCTTTTATTTTGCTTTGGTGTCTCTATACTAATAATATACAATAAAAAGTTCAGTTTTATAAAACTTTTAAGCTGGGTATATCAATTTAGGACCAACTTTTGGTTGTGTACTTATATAAGAACATTATTTTTTTGTTAGTGGTTTTTAGACTATCAAGAATTATTATTTAATATTTACGGGTAAGTACACACTGTCTAAAACATATACAATATTATGATGAAAGTGAAACTGTTATGAAATTGCTGGCATCAAAATTTCACTTGCTTGAATTGGAAGATATCACCTGCAGTATTTAACTTTCATGCTTACGGATTTCAGGAGTGAAACACCTACTTCAAAATGCCAACAACTTGTATTGTAATCGGTTGTGGGAGGCGTTCAAACCGAGACCAAGTAAGCTTTTTTAAGGTCCCAGCTGTTTTAAAGAACACATTTTTGGTGCACAAGAATGAATTAAGTAAGAAACGTAGAGAAATGTGGTTAGCAGCAATCAATAGAGATGATTTAACAGAATCAAAAATCAAATATCAGGCTGTATGTAGCAGGCATTTTGTTCAGTTTTGTTCAATAACAAATTTTTATAAAAACTAATAAAAGTGATATATTCTAAATAAAAAATACTAATCAAATGAACAATATACTAAACACTAATCAAATATACTAAACTGAAGCAAAATATACTAATAAATTCGACTAAAAAGTCTTGAGCACTGTTTATGACTGAATAGACAATACAAAACTAACCTATCTGTTTAAATTGTTTGCCCTGCACGGCCATATTAGGTCACGTGATCTGGATTGTCTAATTGCCACAAATTCAACGAACCTACAATTACGTCATAAAAAAACTGTTTGATTGTTGTACTTCCATTAACGAAGTGAGAAATCCACATGCTTTGATAAGTGGGTCAATCACAAATCAATGGAAGGTATTCCACTTTTTTTGAAAAAATGTTGTGAGCCTTCTATGTTTTCCGAACCGCAAAAAAGAAAAATCTTCTGTAATTTTAACGTGAGCGGAAATAAAACATAAATCTGGGTCAATGTGGCCCGTTATGTGGAAGGTATAATGCTTTATGTCCAGTGACTAAATATTTGATGACCCAATACCTTTGCTGAAACGAGATGTGTCGGGATAATATAAAAGAGCGTTTTCCTCGGGACAAATATTTGCTTCTGAATACGCGCGTCTGTTAACGCTACGGAGATAATGTGATGTTGCTCTGTATACTGTCAACACGAATACCTGCATAAGCAGAAGATAAGAAAGGAAATAAGGAGTTAGTGTTCCAGATATAACTGACAGATTCAGATACGTGGTGTATTTCTAAAAGCCACGCTTAACATAAGAATGTAAGGAATGTTTTATTATAGTACATTCAATAGCCTTCTTGGTGTGCGTCATCGTTTGTGATGTATATCCGGATTTTCGGCATGTCTTTTGATTATTAATTTGCTATTTTGACATATATCTAGCTTTGATTTTGATAAATAAAATCATCAGGATCGTATTCAGCCAATTTCTGAGAGGCTATGAAATTAATAATCACCAGCTTCTTTTTCTAACTGAAAATACTTGAGAACTTCCAAAATGCTGATGTTTTTCGGTGTATCTAGGCATTTTTTTGTATTATGAAAATAAATATAACCATAAAATTGATATTCACTTTTCATAAATAATAATTGACCGTAGACAACAAAGAACATACCTGACGAGAACTATCAGTGGAACATTAGAAAAAAATGTGAGACACATTGTCGCTAAAAAAGGTGCGTCTGCATCATATTTTGCATGGTCCCGATTCTCATCATCAACTAATCGAATTTTTCAAGTCAAAGATTGGGGTAAACGTTTGTAATACATTTAAACGGTTCATTATTGTGATATTTTAATTAGGAATAATCACAGGCCTGCCTTTTTTCCATTTCTTCCAACAAGCCATGACGCAAACCCAGAAGGTTATTATATGAACTCTAAATATTCAATATTCAAATATATACGAAGAATTGAATTTTCATTTCCACATCCAATAACCCAACCATGGCCGTTTAGATCATTGACATCTGCTAACGGTAGCCGAGTAGGTTATGTATGAGCCTTGTCATTTTCACTACCGACCTTCTTGTGAGCAAGGCGTACTTTTTTCGTATCGATAAAGTGACAATTTTGAAAGAAATGAGTTATCTTCCCATCTGGATCAGCTGTATCAGATTCAGTCTAGTAGAAAACAGATTAAGTTCTTAGAATATGCCGAAACAATTACAGAGCCGATGAAAAGAGCTTGTGGTTGCATTAATCAACTATTTTGAGCAAGAACATCCAATTGACAAAGCTATTTGTGCTTGAAAGTTCCAGAATGAGCTTGTTCATTTTAAACTCATTTTAAACAGATTCTTAAAATTTTTGATTTTTCCCCGAACGTTCAAACCCTCAAATTAATTGAAGAAATTGGATTGAACGGAAACGGAGCGTGGTTACCTGTGACGTCACACTGCATATGCTATACCCCCTGGCTATACCTAACGTTTGAAACGCCGCGAGTCGAGAGCTGTGTTTTGTGTATATTGTATCGTTTTGTGTAAGGAAAAAAAACGCTGGACTGTTGACTGTACCTACTGTTTCGTTATTTTATTGTGAAGGGATGAGAAAAAAGTGGTAAGTGAATACTATTTGATTCCCGACTGTCCTAACACATCCAAGAATGCACCAGAAAAACATATATACATTAAAACTGAGCAGTGGAACAGTTAAATTAAAACCTTGAGTAGTACCGAGATTGTTTGACTGTCTAAAAAATAGAGTAACAATGCATAGTTCAAAGCCACGGTCGCAGTTTTCACAAATTAGGCTCAGAAAATAAAGCCTTTGATGATGATAAAGTAGAGGAAGAAAATTAAATGGATATCACACGAATGGAACCTATATCTCGGGAAATAGGGGTTCAGGCTTGCATTAAGGCTTATGTACGTTCCAAAGCGATTCAATGCGGGGGCGAGGGGTTTTATATATGAAAAATGGCTAATAAGAGAAAATACACTAGCAATGAGATCATTCCAAAGAAATCGTGGATGGAAAAAGACGGAAAACCTATGAACGAAGAGTTTTCAATATCCACTAGCGGTCCTTCTTCTACATTTAGCTCGTCAGAATTAAGTATGTCAGATCCGAATAGCTCATTTGATCTAGACACTGATAGGTCAGACAAAATAGAATATTTTATTTTATAGAAAAAAAATCCAAAGCTTTATTTGGGAGTTCCGAGTCATTCATTATTTGTTGTGAGCTTGTTAACTAAAAATATGTGAGCTGGACAAGCTTGATATCTGTTTAACATTAAAAAAGAGTATGTAGCATTATACAAAAAACTATACCGTTATTAGCCAGTTACCTTTACCCATTTGTGCAAGTTAAGAAAAGACTTCCTACTCCCTCCAGACGCAGATATGAAAATGTACAATGTATTATAGATTATTTGAAATTTCGATTCAGAAGCCAAGTGTGAATTCTTTGTTTCTATTAATGCAGTCACTCACCATAAAGATATCGACTTCGGGTGAATTTGCAGAATCTGCTTCAATAAATCCAGTATCTACTGAGTACATCATTAATAGCAAAAATCACTAACACTTTTGAAATTTAAAGATATTGCAGCTGTAACCAACTTTCTCATGTGAAACGCAGCGGTGTACAGAGCACAATATGCAATGTGACGTCACAGTCGGTCTGTCGCTTTTTAAGGGAGCTCCATTTTCAACCTCCAATATCTAAGTAGTGGGGAAAAGTCAAGAGCTGAAAATTTCACTAGTTATTTTGATGATTCAGTTTTACAAAATAACGTAAGAAAAACCGAGAAAATATTTCATTGATAACAAGCCCATTCCACAATATTTCGAGTAACACAGGCATAATTCAATATTATTGCTAGTATAGTATAGTCAGTATTTAATTTTTTTGTTGTGAATCTTAATCTTAAGATTTTATCTATTTCCAAAGTATTTGGCATTGTTCCTCTATTTCAAGTGATTAGCAATATAGTTCAGTTAGACAGACGTCGTGGAAAACGGTGTTAAAGTTTGTTCGTAGAAAGAATTTCCAATAGTATGGGAATTTTTCAAACTCTGACACTCCGTTTGTGATTCGTTGTAAATCGATTGGAAATTTTTGTTGTACGAACGGGTGGAAAATTTTAACATCACCACAGTGATGTCTTCGATGATGAATATCCAAAAATCTCAATTTTATAGATGAAACGTACAGTTGGTATTTTTTTCTTATTTTTTTTATTTAACATACTGCGTCAACCACTAGGGTTATTGGCAGTTCAGTACATATATCAGTTACATTATGATGTCCACATTGGGCTGTATTACGCAGGCGAATCTTCGGAGTCACTGTCATGGCTCCTGGGGACACAAGCAGGCATCCACTGAAAAAGGTTGTGGCCTTTATTGAAGGGCTCGGCTTCATGGATGACTAGGTAGCAGGAATGGCACAATGGGCCCGCCAGTGGCCTCAGTGCCGGAACCGTGACTTTAGTTTGGCTAGGTCAAGGCTCGCCGGCACATTCTGTAGTAGTAGTACATTATGATTATAAATTGTACATGTTGATGGCTTTGAATAATTCCGAGGAATCGTTGATTTGGTCTCCAAAAGTAAACTCTAAAGAGTTGGGGATCTTATGCTGTCTTCGTTGGATTGCAAACTGGGGACATTCTAGGATAATATGTTTAATGGACATATTTTCATTACATTGGGAACATTGAGGTGAGTCTTCTTTATTTAGTATGAATTTGTGCGTTAAGTCTGTGTGTCCAATCCTTAATCGGGTAGCTTTAATTTGTTCAGCTGTTGTAGTCGGTAGGGAGGGGGTTTATCTCACATTTATTTTGTCACTACTTCATGCATTTTGTTATGGTTCTGAAGGTTCCATTTATGTTGCCACTTATCTACAACAAAGCTCCTGACAGTTGCTTTGTGGTCTTGGTGTGGTATCAGCTCCAATTTTGGGGTATGAGTGTTGCTGACTGATTCTTGAGCTGAGATATCGGGGTATTGTTTGAGATATTAATATTTCGATTTTTCAAATCGTAGGAAATAGTATTTAAATTAATACTATTAACATTCTCAGAACTCAATGAGGTTGAACTTCCATCAAAATGCAGATTAGTTTATGTTTTTCTTATTTCCATGACAACGCAAGTTAGCATCACGAATTCAACCATTTCACATTATTAGTTCTTATTTCCATTTCTTGTTGTTGTAGTACCCAGTAATAGATACCAGTGTTTACAATTTCAAAGTGCACCAATAAAAAAAATGGCGTAAAGTATTCGTGGATAACTGGTCTCTAAAACACTTGCTCTATTTCGAAAAATCGCGCGTGTTTTAAAGATCTTAATATCCACTTAAACTTTAATATACTAATTTACAACCATCATATCCCGATGAAAGTTAATAAATCTTTGTTTCGTTCTAAACACACCTGAAATATTACATTTGACAACAACTGTCACCAATATAAATAAATGAAATAGGTATTATGATATTTATCAGTGTGTTATATTTTTAAATAAAAAATAAATTCATCTAAAATAGATTAACGATCACATTATTTTAGAGGGTGGGAGGTGGTGGTGTGTAACGTGCAATGACGTTAGCAATGACAGCATTACATTTATGGTTGTGAATAAATAATTTCTCCGCCCACCTCTATCCAAAGTATACATTTCCTGGCCTTATTGTAGGGAGCAAAGTCGTACTTTTCCTCCCTAGGGCGGAAAAGTGAAAGTGACGTCACGGTACGTCATCAATGAAATAACATACGTACAGCATTGACGACCTATACTATATAATATTATATAAGTATAAATTTCACAGTTTATTTATAGAACAACCTGTATTTTGCAAAATGGTAGAGAACAGTACTTTTCGCAACCTGTATAAACATTATTATAAATTTGGTGCAAAATTAAAATAGCCCTTTCTAAGATTACCTTGTAGATGGAAATTTATAATTGAGAGTCAAAGGGTGAGCTGTGCACCCCTAAATTGTTTCCTCAATATTAAACAGCAATCTCTTGAACTGAGTCGAGAATAGAAAGCAACGTTTTCTCTGTGATGTAGGTTCAAAGCTGCAATGCTCACATTTTAGATACATAAAGTTATTTTATAAAAGCGGATGCTGCTTAAGGCAAATTCTGTTGTGATTTGAAAAGATGACAGACGTCAAATACATTAGTTTGAAAACAATAGTGAGAAGATTCAAATGTCAGGAGCCAGATTTCCCAAAATAAAATGTATGTTTCTCGAAAAAAACTAGATTTTATTCAAAAATGTACTTACTTTGTCTGAAAACGTTAAAATGTTTTATATAAAGAAACGGCTGCACACCATTCTCTCAAGCTTAATGGCATCTTTATAGTGTTACGACAAATTGAATTTCCGATTGTAACGTGACTCTATTCTTCGGCGTAAAAGGATCTGATGATTGATGGATGGAGATGCAGATATAAGTTTAGATAAAAATTTACGGTCATAGAAAGCGACGACGGCTGCATATTGATCTATCTAGCTTTGTTAGCAGGCATACAATAAATACAGAATAGATAATTTGGAATTGTTTAACTTTGTAGCATTATATACCGTTTTCAAGAAATTCTTAAGGACGTAAAAATTCATCTTGGACATTAAATCCTCTAGACTTCATGATTAAAACTTCCAAATCTGACATAGAACAAGTGAAAATAAGGTAGCAATCGCTTCTTGCTTGTATTTGTACGGCGAAGTTCATTCAGAAGTAGTAAGAAACGGAGAATATCGAACTGTTTAAGGATGTCTCGAGATGGTATCTTACAATGGATGAAATTTGGATCAACAATAAATCCACTGATAAAATGGAAAAGTGTCGGACAGTATTTCAAATTTCACTTACCCAACTAACATATATTGTATAGACATAGACGTAATTTAACTACTTCTTCTAAAAATTCTTATTCCAATTAGGTGCAACACAAAGACAGGGCTTTTCTAGGCGTGGCCACTGGCTATGTCTTTGCGCATCTGATTTGGAAGTGCCACGATAAATTTGTCGACTTAAACCATCAAAATGGTTATCGGTTGAATCAACAGCAGCGGATTAGAGTCATCCAAAGCCACCAAAAGTGTAAAACTCAGCCTGTGAAACTAATTGGAATTGTTACTGTCCATAGGTTTACATATTATATTATTGGACAAGCATTAGTGCATGAAATACTTAGTTTGATCCGCCGCTTACCTCGACCTGGTACAGGCTTTCAATAAAGTGTGACATGGAGGATTGACCGAGTTCTTTACCAAGCAATAATGGTTAGATACTCAGAGCTTTAATAAGCCGAAGCTGGAGTACCACCAGACAATGTATTAGGTACACATTTATACTACACCTTGTTTTTAAACTAGGAAGCCTTTCACCATTAAAAGTTACTAGATTGAGAGGGTGCTCCGAAAGGGTCGTGTTCAAACTTTTCGAACTAATTGATAGTTACGTGACATACGTATTATATTGCTCGCAGGTCTTGTGTCCAATGAGGGATCAACTCAAGTCTACAATTTGAATCATCATTGGCCACAGTCCATGGCAAAAGTTGTAACCAAATGTGACATTATTGTGAACAAAGTTTGGGGTTATCAAAAGTAATTCATGTCAAATTGGATTATATAAATATATATTTGAGCACGAACTAGGAGTCAACAGAAGTTTTGATATCGAGAAATACCCTAATAATGTACTGTAAAGTGAATAAATCTCGATGTAGATATATTTACAGTAATTTAATTATACTTGGGAATTTATATTATTAACAAGAAAAAACAAGCATAGATTTTGTTTATCAAACTGATCAAATGATAAAAGTAGCACTCCACTCAGTTGGAATATAATACTTAGTTAAAAATGAAACAACAAACGTGAAAAATATGTACCTAATAAAGAATGAGGTTATGATAAGGTCATATAAGCTCCAAACTGACAAATATCGTTGTCAGTTGTATTAAAAAAGCTGTGTGAAACGGGCTGCAATTTAACCAATGACTAGGCTACAGAAATGCCAACTTGAATTCAAATCGCTCCTTTCAGTTTAAAAACAAGGTCATAGTGATCCCTGAATGCAGCATTATTTGCTTAAAATTCTGCTATAATGGCTACGCAAAGATCACGAAGAAGCATCAGTTATCCAACAAACTTCTGTTAATAAAATTAGGAATTGTATCAAGCAATGGCGTACAAAATTGAAGATGGTTAGTCGTTGATCCAATTGATAAAATTCTAATCATGAGAATCACCATTAGAAATTACTGATGTAGGTATTATTTACCGAGTTCGACTCTTGAGGATCTCAAATTTGCTCTTAATTATTTATTCTATTCAAACAACGGCTAAATTCCCCCTAAAATTCAATGCAATCACTCCGATTAGCATGCACCCTTATACATTATTTTCCAGTGTCTATCAACCGAACCAAAATGTTTCAATAATGAATATACACAAGGACGAATTTCCAATAATTGTTTTAGCTAACTGAAAATGACGTAAAAGCTATCGAACCACTTTAGTTAAAAACACGCTTTGATAGCATCAGCACAAATTCGTTGTCCCCTTCAACCCCATTTACATCTCACCGAGAACAAAGCAACAAGTGCGTCAGTTCCACTAACACGTCAACATCACCAAATAAAATTTCATATACTCACTCGTTTGTGTTACGTTAAATTACAGAATTACGGAAGAAAAAAAACGTAACTACTTCAGATAAAATGGAATATATTGAATTATTCAAAATTTCAAAGGTAAAGTCGTTACATAAATAAATATGCATAAGAAATTCCTCCTTTAACCAAATTTTTTATCGATTTATAGGAAGTTGTAACTAGTTGAAACCCTTCAAGTCTTTTCCCCAAGCAGTAACTACTAAATTGTCCAATCAATATCCACAGTAAAAACTTTAGTTTCCCTGGTGGGTATAACTGGCAGTAGTTTTAGCCCCCACTTTTGTTTTGAAAGAGTTTTGAGGCTATGTTCATTTGATTAGGTATTGTCTATTGGTTATTTCAGGTTTTTGGTTTGGATTTTTCTGAAATGGGCACAACTATCGTTGGTGTATCGAGTTTCATTCCAGCGCTGCCACGCGGTCCAAACACCTGCACACATGCAGAAAACGCTTTAACAGCCCTTATCTATCAGCTGCCCTTGCTTTGCTACGCTTGCTCGTGAATCTGAAGCACGGGACACATTGACCCGAGTGAATAAAAACTTAGCTGATCTGTGATGGAACAACCTCAGCCATCAACGTCCAAAAAGATTTGCATTTGTTTTTTTTTTGACACAATGCACTACCTCTAGTCTCCACTTTTGGCTCCAAAAAATGGTTAGCTATCCACTCAACATTTTCTTCACCAAATCTATACAGACCGTGGTATTCTTCGGCACGAATTTCTTTTCTTTCGGGATGAAATTTTACAGATCTTATATTCATAAATGCAGCCATTTCTGCCAAACTGTTTAACAATACTACATTTTTAAGCCAGGGTCTAATAAGCTTGCAAAAATGTAAGCTTTTCCTTAATATTTTCAGTAATTGCTTACTTTCATTCACACCATTTTTAGACAATACTAAAAACTTTAGCTTTTGCTAATTGCATTTTTATTAAAAGCTACTACTACTACTACTAAATGTAAGATTTAGCTTTTACTGAATTTTTATTCACACTTCTCATTAGGCTGGTTGCCAGCAGCTGATTATCAGCGGCTGGCAGTAGCACCACAAACAGCTGTTGGCAGCCCGGTCACTCTCGGCTACTCGCGTGGTTTTAGTTCCAGTCAGCATGTCGTCTGTGGGTCCACATAAACAAGGAATTAGGCGGTTATTAAGAATGTATGTGACGGAGCTTTGTTTGGAAATGCTGAACCGCAAGAAGAGACGATGGTGGTGTAGGCCTAGGATACAAAGGAGGGAAGAATTAGGATCATCCTCAAGACTTTCAGAAAAGTTAGTAGAAGAGGACCCAGAAACTTACATAAATGTTTTACGAATGTCAGTTCCTAAGTTCTAAGATTTGCTGTAATTCAGAAATAAAAACAACAGTATACGTGTAAACAACTGACCACGTGTTTGTCTACTCGACGCTGGCGCGCGACTCAGGTGGTCAGACTGCGATGTTGGCTGGCGCCAGCGATCTCGAGCTTAATAGTCTTGGGCTACTCAGGCTCATTTTCTGCCCTTGTGACATAATATACTATTTATCCACAACCTGAACGATATATTTTTCTTTGCGATAGGCATGGAACAGTCAGCGATCCTTTGCTCCTGCTAATATATTTTTCTGTCGTGGTGATCATCATAATATTTGATTGAGTTTTACAATATTATCAATCAATTATGTTTTCGCACGCTACTGTCCTATAAAGACCGAGTTTCAACGTGAACTTCCACGTGTCTATTTGCACCAAAATAAAGTTTGGAAAACTCCAATATCACTCACCTCGGATGCTAACTTTTTATTTTATTTTATTCTGATAGCTTTAAGCCGAAGAGAAACTTGACTTCTTCACTCAACATGATTGATAAAACATTTTGTAACACCACTGACTTCAGCACGGTTAGATTGGTATTTAATAATGCATATGATGCGAGAGTTGCTTTTTCGTTTCTGTACACTTTTCTTTCACTTTCATGGTATAACTAATAAAACAAAAGGGGATTATTGGAGAAGGGAGCATTATATATAATATATTTTATATTTCTAAGAATAAATCCTGATTTCTTTACTCTCACATTCGTTCAAATATCTAAGGACAAAGATATAAGACTTAATTTATTTACTGAGAGTAACAAGTGATCAATTTGGATGAACATAGTCAGTTTCTTTGAGATTTATGTAACAAATTATCTATATTTTGTCCCATTGCATGCATTTTTCAATTCAGAGTAAGGGTATCAGTAACAAATATAGCAATAATAAACACTACAAAAATAGTTAACTAACATCACAGTGGAAAATTAATTAAGTGGAGACATATTTTATACTTTTTATTAACTGCCATTATCCGTTGGAGTTTCGCCGTTATTTTTTGGCCTTCCTGCGAGCTGTTAGGAAAAGTTTAAATCTGTTTTTAACAGCAATTCGTTGCCCACTTATCCGTCTAATTAATTTTTAGTAGTTATAATTAAAAAAAGTTGATTTAGTCACAAATAAAATCACATAAATCGAGCTTTTAACGGTGATACGTGTAATTTGGTTCCACTGTCATTTTTATTCAAGTTTATTTGGTTTTCGTGATTGTTCATCATAGACAAAGTATTTACAATAAAAAAAATTAACTGAAGCACAGAAAAAAATATATGGATCGGCACAACGTCCTTGAATAATCGTTTATCGAACAGTTAGTTCTACAGCTTAACGATCCAACAGCATCAAGAGAATATTCTTGATAAATCACTGTTATAATTTCTAGCTTGGAGGAAAATGCTAATTTTAATCTCTCGATTTCATGTCTTTCGATAATCTTGAAAATTAAATTCGTTGAATTTAGTGGTTAATTGAAAAATTCCAAATCAAAATTTCCAATTAAAATAATTTGAAAACAGTAGACGGTTGTTATTTATGTTTTTCAATAACGAGTTGGTTCCATATTCAATTCCTTTTTTCAATTAAACTTTTCGAAATTGGTTTATTGTAAGCTTCAAAGTGTTTCCAAAATCGATTCAAACTAGCTTAGTGGATAATTCGAATTGATCTCTTGGTTAGATACGTATTGAATTTCATAATACTACAAATTAGAAGAAAAGTCTTTTACAAAGATCTAGTGTTCGGTTTTGTACTGCAAGTACAGGTTGTACATTTTAAGCGTTTAGAATAACTTAAACATTTTCCTTTCGCCTGTAATTGTACATCCTACCGAGGAGTTGTCCTCCTAAGTCATCGTCCATCCTGTCCTTTCCAGGCAGGTGAACAGGTCACTAGGAGACATCTCCTTTATATCGGCGGGTTTAGACCAAGACTCACCGAACACACACTCTCTTATTGATGATAGCTCCGTAAACTTGCCTAAGATATGCCTGACAGTTTCATCTTTCTGTTCACACATCCTGCATAGAGGTGTGTCCACTAGCCCCATAGTACGAAAGTGTTTCCTTAGTTGATAGTGGCCAGTCAGAAATCCTACTGTTGAACGTAGGGTTTTCCTGGTCATCGCCAAATATTTCTTCGAAGCCAGCTTCCCAGGATCGCCCAGGGTGATCCTGGCAAGACTGCATCCTTTGATTCCATTCCATCTCTTAAGGCAGGGCCACATATGTTGCCAGAGTATCAGTGCGGGCCGCACTTATTTTTATAATTATATGTTCGAGCATGTATTTTTAATATTTGAAATAAAACGCATATATATTCATACAATCATGTCTATTTTAATTGAATTACTATACTGACATAAAAGTAAGAACTAGTGAGATTTTTGCGGCTGCATTTGACTTGCAAGTTTTTTAACGTCTGCTTTCATTTTAGTAGTAGACACGCGTAGTATCGCGTCTAAATGTTCATCCGTTAACCGCGAACAATTCTTATTTCTGCGGTAGTTGAGAATTGAAAAAGTCTGCTCACACAAATATGTACTACCAAACATAGTTATTATCTGCTGAGCAAACTTTTTCAATTCTTTTCAGAACTCAAACCTCCGTAGAACTGTATCAAGTCAGTGCTTTCCTTAAATGCCGTTTTAAGTGTGCTATTACTTTCCAAATCTACTATGTTCATTTGCAAATTGCTTGGTACCTCACTAATATCAATAGCAAAAGGGTTTTGGAATATATTCATGTTAAGGGAGCTCTTTTAAAGTCGGTGAATCGATTTACAAACTCAGTTTGTAGTTGTGTTAACACGTTTCTCACATAAACAAGCAGTAAATAAAATAAAACAAATTGCTCGCGAGTGAATACAACGTACTTACCTCATACGTCGTGCGTGAGAAGCTATCAGCGAAGGGAAGAAAGGTGAAACGAAACGCGTAGCTAGCAACCAGATGAGACGTGAGTTTCCGGCGAATTTCCACAGCGGAATGAGCCGGTCGCTTTAAATTTTTTCGCCGCCGCACACCTGCGTCTAATCAAAGACTGCCGCCGCCTATTGTCTCAAAGGATCCGCCCGCCGCCGTCGGCCACGTGCGGCGGATAAACGAAAAAGAAATTGCCAAGAATTGAATAAGTACCTACAGCAAATATTCATTTTCGGTAGGAACAATACATAACATCACAGTCTTGATAAACAGTTCTTAAGAAATGAAATAGGTACAATTTCATCACCCCGCGTGGTAGCGAGCTTTCAAGAATACTCTCATGGCCCAGCAGCATGTCCGTATAAATTCTAGTGAATTTACATGGCCTTTTTCCTTGGTATTTTTTTCTTACGGACCTCAGGCTTGCGGGCCGCACCGAGATAGTCCATGGGCTGCCGGTTGCTGACCCCTGTCTTAAGGGATTGAGCATGTGTGTAACGTTTTGCTAGTTCCGCAATTGTTGAAGCGTCAGGCCGTAGGTGTCACTGGGCCCTAGAATGAATAGTCCAGCCGCTTCCCTGGCTGAAGAATCGGCAATGCGATTACTATCACTCCTGTCGTGCCCTTTAACAAACCTTGGGATAATATTGTTATCTGCCGAGGCGTTAGCTAAATCTTGGTGGTACTAGCCCCGATTTAAAACGTCTGTTCAAGGCTAATAGGACTTGTCACTGTCAGTGCAGATTGTTATGGTTTTGCCAGAAATTCCTTCTCTGGTTAATTCTTTTGTGGCACGCTGGTACTATTTCCCATCCCCCACTTAATCCTTAGGCTTAAAAGAGTAGTAGAGCCCTGAAATAAAGTGTAGAGACTCACTTGAATTTCTACTACTTTCATCACTGAGTTAAAAATAGACGATATTTCGTTACCGATAAAACTTATGATAGAAAAGAACTTCAACTAATGAAGGCTGCAATTACAAGTTCTGGAAAGCTATCAAAGACTACTATTAGTATCTATTTAGGTAGGTTCAAACATTTTATAAAAAGACTTTTTGTAATACGTAAGAAGGTAGGATGGAAGAGAAAATGGGATATAATTAAATTACCAGCTAGGAAAATTTGATAGTATTCACAAAAGATTCATTAAATTTGCTTCAATAGAACAAGTAGGTTTGAATAAAGTGAGTTTTGCAGTTAGTTTTCAATTTATTTCAAAACATCAGTCTTTATACAATGTGTCTACGTGGGAAATTTTTATTTTTAGCAGAAGTTGCATATTTAATAAAAAGCTTTACTGGTTTCTATGCTCCATAGAAGAATTCAAATTATAATAATATTCCCGCACAATCTACATTTCTCTTGCTCTACTCTTCTGAGCATTTTGAAGGGACTATTTGAACCACGGTGTTCTGCTAGCACACCTGTCAAAACCATTAGTGCAGTCTTTCTATGGATATGATTTCCTTGATTTTCGTAGCCATAATGGATCCTTCCAATGGTCAGTTCTTTCCTTTTCCTTCATTACATCGGTGCGGATTGGTGTTTAAGCTTCTTTCTTTGCTAGTTTGTCTGCTATTTCATTTCCTTCTATTTAGTGTATTCTGAAATCTACAGGAAAGTGAATATACTGCTCTCGCCTGGTTTATTTGGTTTCCCTAGATATTTCCATACAGTTTTAAAAACGATTACATAGGAAATCTGATGTCTATATAATTCATCAATATTGAACTAGGCATTATACCTATTTGTGTAAAATTGAGAACTATCTACTTCCTCTCTTTAAATTGTAAAGATCTTGTCATTAATAGACTAGTTCACGCCATGGCTCCATAAGTCTAATGATTGGTCTCACTATGACTGAGTAAAACAAATTTTTGAAACATTTTGAAAATTTTAGTTCAGGGGTTCCAAAAAAGCTATTTTTATAGCTCCAAATTTGGAAAAAAATGTTTTCCTTTCCTTGAAAATGGAGGGAAATAATATACTACAATGAACTAAGGGTTTTTCTTCGATAAATATATTATTTCAAATAAGATAAACAATTTTAAATCCAAAATCAATCTCGTTGCAACAGTGAAGAGACGATAAGTTCAGAATAAATAGGATAATTCACTACAAACATTGAAAATTTATTAGGAATTATAGATAGAGGATTTGCACTGCACAGATTCATTATAGTTATCGATTTACAAACAAAATCATCACTCCAACAGGTTATATTTATTCGAATAAAATCAATAAAAAGCAATCACGTTCTTTACCCAATTATTCCATTCATCCCAGATATGATACAAATCCTGTATAATGCAATACCGATGTAGATTTAAAAACATTTCTACCAATATACCAATTCAGATAAATGGACTCTATATTTTTTATACTCTATCTACGGATATAGGTAGATATTATTTGGGCGACCCAAATTGAGTCGAAATTATCAGGTATAAGGCAAAACCCTATAAAATTCGCATTTCCATACAAGGGAACAGAAAGGGAAAATAAATCTTTTTAGGTAAATATTGGTTGAGTCGCTTTTGAAATTATATTAAAATTTACGGGCTACAGAATTTCTAAATTTGTTATACTGGGTGACTATTTAAATCCAGAAACATTTGATGAGCCAATAACTTGGAAACCGATTAAGATATCGAGAAGCGGTTTTTACTGAACAACCATAGACTTATAAAGGAGACCACATTGTTTACATTTTGAGGCGATTAATCATCATTCTATCTTTCAATTTTATCTCTCTCCCTCCAGATTGCGTCGTTGACAGATCTCCATAATTTCGAGAAAGTATTTCGAAATAATTTAGGTTTATTTAAAGAACTGGAGAACACTGCTTTTATAATGCATATATTGAATAAAAACTTCCATAGACCATTTAATTTTGAATTGATTGATCCTTACATTACTAAATAATCACTAAACTTTGCAAATATTCCTAAATTAAAAACGAACAATAAGTACAAAACAGCGCTTTGGCAACACCCCATATATTTTAGTACTTTATTGAATGACTAATAGTATACGCGTAAATTTGCTATGTTGCCGAAGTGATATAGCTCTTTTAGTGCTTACTTTACTATTATAAGGTGTTTTTTGAGTACTTATTGTGGAAATTTCACTTTGTTTGGCCAACCATGGTAAATTCTTGTGTTGTCTGTAAGAAAGTGGAACATTTAAACCCAAATTTAACTTTTCATAGGTAGGTGAGGTTATCTTTTTGGTGGCGTGGCGTGGTATAAGTGTTTGTAAATATCAGAGGTGTAGAAGAAGGGTTCTGGTGTCTCTTGGTGTTAATTAAATAGACCACTACCAAATTAGTATACAAGATACATTATCTGAAAAATGTAAGACTCATTGTTAAAACCACATAGTATTTGTATTATTGTTGAAATCAAATATGACACCCAAACGAATAGCGGGCAGTCTAACATTCGGACAGGACAGTCTACTAGTACATCATAAGTTATCAAATTTTCATATTTTTTGTGCTTTTTATATATTTTTCATTTGTTCATATTTATATCAAAGTAAGAATATTTACATTGTTAATATCGTTTAAAAGTTGCGAAGTTTGAACTATTCAATTCAAATGTGAATGATTGACCTAATATCTAATGAAATGAATTCAATTTTCTTGAGCACCAGTAGTCACCAAACAAGTAGCTGTGACTACCAATGTTGGTATATGGTTTAGAGTACCTTGTACTAGGTATTATTTTAAAACTGGATAAATAAATACATATAAATATTTCAATTCATCATTCATTTATATACCCATATTACTCTTTTATTTTGTTATTTTTTCACGCTTTAACTTGTTTATCGATTTGTCTATACAGTTTTTGTAAATTTTGAATGACAATAAAACATTTCTCACTTTCCTTGCCTTATTACATCCTGCAATCATAATCCAATAAAAAAACGTAATATATTTAATTATTGATGGTAGATTTTGAACCGTGCCCCACTGGTGATGAAAATCAACAGCCCAATTACACTGTTGTCATTTTGATCACGCGCCCGACAAGGACTATGCTTTCTTTCTTGCACTTATAGTTTTTTTTTTAAACAATAATAGATCGCCTTAAAAAGCATTTTATCAATGAAATATTTTGTCTCTGGTAATTATAAGTCTATGCCTATAACCGTTTAACCAATAGCTGTCGTCACGTCCGCACTATTTGTTCTTATGTAGTGAGTGAGGTCAGGTTGGGTACTTCTGTCGGGTGATATACCAGAAGATGTATGTATGTATATGCAATATCACAGGATGCGAAAAGTCTTATCGCGACATACGATCTACACAAGTACGACAAGGAGAATATAAAAAAAACTACTCGAAAGAGAGAAGAATAACTGTGGGCAGACAGCGTTGGGCGTGTCAGATTTACTATTCTTACTATGAGAGTAGGTTCTATTCACAGAAATTGGGCGATTTTCAAATGCCACAATAAACAACTTAGCTATTGCATCAGCCGAATGGCTTCCGAAATACCATTTTATAATTTGCACTTTTTCGCAGGCTCAGTGTGTTATTGAAGGCATTGTAAATGTTTTATTTCCCAATACAATGGCATGTGCCACCAACGTGATCAACGCTTGTATCGAAAATATGAAGGAATTAAAGTTTCAATGTGAATTCTCTTTGTGAAGAACACTGTTGCCGAATGAATGTGTTTGGTTTTACATGATAGTGCATAAGAGATCGAAAAAATTTAACGATAATGGGACAAAAATATAATTTGTACAAATCAATTTGCGCTTCTAGCAGTACCGGTTAAAATACGGGGACACTGAACACATGCCCAGCATTTTTGATAAAAGGAACTAAACACCTAAACACGCCCAACGCTGATTGCACACAATTACTCTTCTCTCTCTTCCAAGAAGTTTTTCTCATATTCTTCTTGTCATACTTGTGTGAATCGTATGTAGTGATAAGACTTTTCGCAACCTATATATTGGGGTGACACTCACTGAGACCTAAAAGATCTATTGTGCCCCCTCAGTTCCAGACGAAAGTCTTAGAGACTAGTACCTCCTTTAGTCCTATTTCCCGGAGGAATTTTAGTATATGGAATTTTAGTATATCTGCAGGCTTTAACTAAGACAAATGTCCCTCTTAAATCCTACGTGTTGTTTATACCAGTCTAAAAGTTTCATAAAAGTGTCGACTCTCCGTACACCTCCTAATTTCATCATCGACCTCAAGGAGGAGAAAAGTTGATCCTGGTGTGAAGAGCTCTGAAAGTCTGCTTAATATCTCATTGTTTTCAAAAAACTTTTTTTTCCAGATCTATTTATCCAGTGATTTCCAATGAAATATTTCAAATAATGACTTTGAAAGGTTTCAAGTGAATTTGTAATGAACTCAATAAACTCAAAACTATGAAAATAATCATGTATTATTTGGGAAATAAACCATTTCAATTATATCTGACAAGTATTATTTGGGGATTTTATAGAAAAAGCACAATAGGTGAATTCAACAAATATTTTCCATTAGTGCCATAGAACCAAATTATTATTTAAAATTTCCTTCAGCATTCTGTCCGAAACAAGTAATATCCATTTACCGTAATGGACTATATATATAAAGGTTTGTACCTTTCCTTTTATTTCCGTTTATTCAAATGGGGTTTCACGTGTGGGGCTCCTCGTTACACCAATAGTGCATCAAGCTTTTG
>CAJUYI010000263.1:37162-52872 GCA_910591695.1 Galerucella pusilla | reverse complement strand
CCTACACCTGCCGATATAAAGGAGATGTCTCCTAGTGACCTGTCCACCTTCCCGAGAAGTACAGGTTGGACAATAACCTAGGAGGACAACTCCTCGGGAGGATGTACAATGGGTCACATGTGGCCTAAGTGCTGTGAGCCTACACACTCACCCTCCCTACTCTACAGATACAGATACGTAGCTACGACCACAAAAGTAGGAACGGCACTAATTATTTATCCAAGCACTACCATAGGAACAGCTGGATATCCCAACTTCGTTCAATTTGATATACTTATAATTCAATGTTTGTCGGAGTATATAGCCCAAGAAGTAGTTGTTGCTTCTCAGTGAACGGTCTTTACTCTTTAAAAACTATTTCTCGACAACCTCGTGAGGCGTTATAATATTATTAAACTATTATTTTTGAGATCTATTGGAAATACGCTTTTCTAAAATTACAATTTTTACTGCAAATCGTAATTATTAAGGAAATAACAAGTATAGGTATTAACGGACCGGAAAAATGTATCCACACGCTTCGTGCACGTGTTAAAATAGTATAATATTATTATCTTAACATTTGTTGTTACAGTCTGATTTATTTATTATTAGGAAGTTCAATAAAATTTCTATAATATAGTTCCGTTAAACTAATTATAATTAATCCAGGATTTGATCAAACACATTATATTTTTAATAGAACAAGTTATTAATATTATAATCGATTTGATTCAATATTAATATCAGTCGAAATCCAAGGCTATTACAAGAGGGAAATTAGTTTTGCCCGTCAATATACCAACATATTAGTAATGCGAAATTATGTTATTGAATAGTTCCCGCATTGATGATAAATCCCATATTGGTGAATATTTATACTCCGTATTCCAACTAAATAGTTTTGTTTTCAAAATATAAACCGAATCGACTTATGAAATAATTCTACGGCCATATTTTACTTTATGGCTGTTTCAGCGTTCTTGGAAGCTTTTTAAAAATATTTATGATGCAGGAAACGGAAGTCTGTGTATTTGACACATTATTCCAGCTTAGAAAATACGGCGTCTTTCTTAAGACACTCACCTGAATTTTAAAGTTGTTAAAGCAAGAATTTCGCGGTGGAAATATTAAGTTTAAATTTACGTATACGTGAAATGACTTTTGCTTTACAAAAGGAGTTGAAAATTGTATTTTGGTTGAGATTTTGTAATGAATTATTCAAAAATTCAATATAAGCCAGCAATTTCATTGAAATTGTATATAAGTTACAAACACTTTAAGATTTTCCTTATTTTTCACAGTTCTCTCAACAAAATCTTCCATCTACTGAAAACTACGGAAATGGAGCATTCCAGATTAACATCAGTCGGCCATATTGAGCTGGAGGACAGTTGTAAACAACGGATAATAGTTGATTCAATTGAATTGGTTCTTAAAGGTTCCTAAAGTACCATCGTTTTGTAGTGTTGTTAGGCATGGAATGAGGAGAGAAAAAAGAAAATATTTTGAATATTTTTCAAAGTGCAAACTCCTTTAGGCCCACTGAGCACTTTTTGGGTGAAGAAAAATCATGGATCTCGCGTCATTGTTACACTTTCATGCAAAATACTATACTTTTGGTTATACAAAACAATTAACAATGGAGCGTATATAAAACTTTGGAAGGTAGTGTTGATTTATTTGTGAAGAATTCTAAGTTTTTAATAGTGACTCACTAATTGGTGTTCCCACTTTCTGTCGACAGTATCATGACGACTTTGTTTCACTTTTCTCATTAAACAAATATATACATATGAGTGTTATAGGTACCTGAAAACATTTCATTTCATGAAAACATTTCAATTATTTGTAGAAGCTCGGGGTGACCCTGTATAGTGAATGAAATTTTCTCCGGGACTTTCAACTGTTCTCGTTCTTCTGTCAGATTCAGGATATCCTGTAAGCTAACATCTATGTAATATTCCGTGTCCCGAATCCGTAATAGTTCCCCACTGTCATGTACATTTTCCTTATTAAATATCTTAAGAACAGAATTCCGGAGATGTTCGGTTGAAACCTCCCACGTTTTTTTCAGAATTTTCTTTGCTTTACTCAAAGAAAATCTCGTGAAGAAAATGAGGTTACTACTCGTCCTTTATTTTCAACTTATTCACACACGGTTTTCTATCGAATTCAGTAGAACTTCTCCATCGATCTACACAAATACAAACATCTACTTATCAACCTCAGATATCTTACTATGTTCCAATAACTATATGATGCATTGATAGTTATAACGGTTTCATCAATTTCTCTGAACGTTTTTTAACGATTTATTATAAATTAATTTCCAGAAAGAAACAGAAAAGCTATTATAATGTATAGGAATGCTAATGATTCCAGGACACACTGAAATGGAAGGACATGAGATGGCAGATAAACTAGCAAAAAGGTTTGCTGAAACACCATTTTGGTGGTTGGAGCCATTGAGCCATTTTTCAGTATCACCACCAATTGGAAGAAAGAGGCGAAGCCGAGCATAGCAAAAGATCCGACCATTGGAAATATCTAGTGGAGCTATGATAATCAGATATACTTCTGGTAACCACAACCAATAATTGAGAACTAGTGAATCCATAGGTCAGATCAAAATTGCACGAGTTGCAAGAGTTTTTACAGAGGTCTCCAAAGCATTGTGAAAATGATAGTGATTTATAAGCTTGAGTTGGGCTGCGGCTCTGCCGATTGGGTCTATTTTGCTTTCCACTTGGATTCGCAAGAGTTTATTTTGGCTTTCACATATGGAAAACCTGTATACTAGAGTATAATTTGTGGTTCTATGCTCTGAAACTGAAGTTTTGGATAATTAATTATAATTATTACTTTATGGGCATAGCTGGATATTTGTGGTGGGCTACTGTGAATCTGAACGCCTTATATATTGGCTGCTTATTTCTATTGCAATTTTGGCTTCTCCTCAGAAGCATTGATTGGGTACGTTTTACCAAAAACCTCCCAACCAAATGCAGACTTCATATACCAAATGTGTTTTTATGTCCAATTCACATTCACCCAAAGATCTTCACCATGGATTCCAGCTCCTGTTCCTGTGTTATTCCACGTTTCCAAGAGATATCGATTGTAGTTTCCAGACCAACTTCGTTTTAAATATCTTCTGTAAGTTCCTTGTGGCATTAGAATAAGAGAAAAAAGAATAACTTCGTTTTATTTAAAAATAATCCATCATATACATGTTGATCATTTGCTGCAACATATAGATCCAATCATTTTTGTGAGGATTCTGCAAGTCTTGAAAAAACGCTGCGATAATTTTGATATCAATTCCTATAATTCACAACTGATAATGATGATGCAAATGGTATTTGTGAAGCCAGTTAAGTTATACTTTTATATTATAACTGATATGTTATAATACTATTGTGGACATTGTTATTCATTGATTTCATCCAATACTCATTTTTCTCATATCTTCCTGAAATTGGTCTTTGAATCTTGTCTTTGGTTTTCCTACTTGCGGTATCCAATTAGTTACTCTACCACTGATTGTTGACGATTCCCCTCTGATTATACCATTCTAAATGTGGAATCTTTAGCACTATCTCTTTTGATGTTGTTTTGGTATAATCAAATAGCTCATCATACCTCTGAACTCCCCATTGCAACTTCACACAGTTTTGATTTTATTTTGGACTGGATGTTCAGGAATTCACATGTCACCATCAATTTGAATCATTCTGTTATCACTATGTTCCTGTCGATTTTTAATTGATAACTCTCCCAACTACCACTCCGAAGTTATTTGTTGTTTTCCTGTCGTCTGTTATATAATCAACTTTCTCTTGATTGATTTCTAAACCTCCTTGAATGAAGGGTCTCTAATATTTGACCCACTCAATTTTCTCCAATAGTCAAGTGAATATATAACACACACCATATTAACCCTGCTTCTGTTCCCTACCAGAAGCAGAGAACCTTTGAAATACTTCAGTGGATGTTGGAAAGGTCCAAATTATAATAAAGGTGAATGTAGGGCGTACATAAAACTCTTGAAGCATGTTATTATTCCGAAAGAAGGTACACGGACACACTCTCCCGAGTATCATACATTATCAATTTGTCTGTGAGAAAAATTTCAACGCGTTGAAGTATCGAATAAGGAGAGTAATTGATGAGATGCCATATTCACAATTGACGAGATACATAATTTTATAGTTGGGTGGCAAGGCGTACAATTTTGTGTCTTTTCGTTGAAACTTTTTGTAGGAATAACAGGCGCGATGCATAGAGAGGGGATGATTTTATTCAATTTTCTCAAATACCTGATAAAGTAAATGTTTTTGGTATAGTCTTTCGATATAGTTAACATTCGCCATGACAAGCCATGTACAGGTATGAGTGGGTACACTGCAAAACACTATTTAGTCTCGTACTACTGAAAACTGTGGAGAAAATATAAACGCATAAAAAAGGATGCAGGATTTCCTATATGTGGAAATCGAGTCCCCTTTCCCTCGTAAAAAATTACGGGGTATCATGTGAGTTATCACGGTGAAAAAACATTCATTGTTTTACGACTTCTTCGACCAGAAATATTGATGCGGAAGGAATGGAGAATTGTTCAAGGAGATGGAAAGCTTTTTCCGATGAAAGTTAGATCGAATTGAGACATTGGGATGAAAAAGTAATTGTGGAATACCTCAGTACGTGGAATACTTCCATAATTATTAGTGATAATATATTGATTCGGCAAATATGTATCTTCCATTCCTAAAATCTCATATTATAAGAGCAACAGTAACCACCATAAATTAAACTAATAATGTTCTAAAAAGAACAGCATACTCACTATCCACGGAATAATAAAAGTATGTTACATTATAGTATTCCAAATAGAGTGACAAGCAAAATAGAAAGTGAGGGTGGCATTCACAACAGTTTTTATTGAATTATAGATAATAATAATACAACAAGTGTGTTAATAATTATCGATATACAAATTTCTTCGATTTTGAGAAACAAATTGTTGTTTGGAAAAAGCAAGAGCGCGTAAGCGCGAGTGTGGTTTCCTGAAACAACAATTTGTTTCGAAAAGGAGGAGAAATTTTCCATAATCATTAATTACACGAGTTGTATTTGTCAAGAATAATTCTTGATACAATGATTCTGACGTTCCTTTAATAATTTGATATTTTCTGTCAGTCACTAGATTTTTAATATCGAATAAAACAACTGCATGTGTATCCAATCAGGTTCCGACATACAAAATCGAAAACATGGTGTTTTCAGATATCAATCCTCATATTTAAACCAATCGAAGGCGCGTATTTTGTATTGAGTGAAATAATCTATAAATTAGGGGAGATATCACCTGTGAACGATAACATGGGACCTGGTGTATATTGAACTGAAGTACACTTAGCTTAGCTCTAATAATTGGTTCCCTCCAAATCCAAATTAGAATGGATTTGAAATTATAAAAAACGTATTAGTTTCTAGCACATTTGTATCGATGACTTTCTCAGTAATTTTTGGAAATTAATACAAAAAATACGTCATTTGCATGAAAATAGAAATTTCAGTGAAGGTCTGCTTGAAAGTTTAGTGTCGCTGAAAGTGGCAGCTTGAATTTAATAAACACGCACGTTCTCATTTATTGGCCGGAGAGTGACAGAGAAAAAGGGAGAGAAAGCTCTCTTCGCGAAACTCGACTCAATAGATTTACTATTCTCGTCATGGAAACTCTGCATGTTCGTGGAATATGGTACGATGTGGGTAGATATCGCCTTTTTGATATTACATTGTATTCCAAGTTTCTCGACAATATTTTCGATGGAATTCGGTATTACCACTAAATAAATACCTTTGTTGACATGAAAAAATGCAATGCTGATCTCTGAACCGAAGAGAGATATCAAGGAGTATCAAATAGAAAAATAGGAGTAGGCGTAGTTAACACGTTGAGTTGATGAGGTAGAAATATTCTTGCTACATGATAATTTCATCCGTTTTCAGAAAAAACTCAATTGAACAGCTCGGTGTGTCAAAAAATGGACAATAAAAAAAAATCGTTTCTACAGTAAAGTATAGCTGATGGCCATTTAAAATAAAAAAAGCAAATAATTGAAATTATACTGATGCTGAAACTTTTTCGATCGGATGGATATTAAAATCGGTATGTGAAAACTGGAGACAGTGAAATCAGTTCATTTCATGATTTATGGCTCGAATAAGATGAATTTTCCTGTACATATGAATGAGTGATGAATGTAATGGATATTACTATCCTGTTTTTTAAATATATACGTATTTATCTCGGTATTTATCTCGGTATTTATCTAAAAAATCAAATAAAAATTTAAATGTCATTCAAAATATTGAAATTTATAAAAAATAATTTGTTCAACTGACCATTCATTTAACTAAACTCCAAAAAATGAACAAAGAGGTTCCAATATACCTACAACCATTGTTAATATTGATATTTTCGCATATAATTGAATTCGTTTATTAGCCATATTGAATTCATATACTCTTTGGTTTTGTTTAACTAATAACAACGGAAATAATATGGACGATTGAATTCAAATTATTTCATAAAAATAAATTATATTATTATAAAAACTGAAATATAAAGTATTATATCAGATACAATTGAAAAGGGCAACATAATTCACAAAAAGTTACAAGTATAAATGCAAAAATGTATGAGACATGGACAATAATTATAACTAAAAAAACCTAATCCAACCTTTAATCACTATTATTTCTATAATGTCTTAATGACCTATACAACAGCTACTGATAAATTTGAAACAAAAACACTGAACATCTGATTTGCAGTTTTAACTTCATCTAATTATTTATATTTGATAAAATGGTTGAAGCGTCTGCGTAGACCTTGATGAAGTAACAGATTATACAATCTAGACCAAGTCTTAGAAGAATGGTCTCATACTACAAAGCATTAGATTAGATTAGAATTGGAGTGGTTTTTTGTCCCATCCCACTGCGACCTTTGCAGATATATTGTGTTCCTCCCTATATTTAAAACTCGATATCTAGCTTTACTCCTTTCATTAGACTGATCATCCCGGATACCGCCTCCCTTGCGGACTTTGACAGTTTGACTTTGACAATTTGACAGTTTGGCCAAAAGGCTTTCAAGGAATAATGTAGCGTGCTTTTGTCATGGGTATCATACCACCAGCACAACGCTTGGTTGTGTATCCATTTGTGGATGTTCGTTGGTTAGGCGCTTAGCAATTCCACAGGAAGGTTTTGGCCCTATCATGACCTCCGGTGCTCCCTGCTTGGCTTATTCATCGACCTCTTTTTTGCCTACCACTATGCATATTCAGTCACCATTAAAATCGACACATAGCTCTTTTAAGCAATAAAAGTCTTCTTAGCAGCTACCCATTACGTTCAGGGTGAGCGTTCACATAACCGTTTACACTTGAGCATGTGCATGCGTGCTCGAGTCTTAACTTGAAAATTAATAAATTAAACATGTTGAGTAAGTTTCTTGAGAGATTTGAGAATGTTAATAAATCCAGAGGAGTGAGGCTGAAACTTTTAGACTAATCACCCTCGTATAATTATGAATTAAATACCTACTTGGGATATTGTTTTTAGAATACCACGTTATTATTTTGTGTTCATTTGATAATTATAGCAACTGGAACGAAGAAGAACGCGAAGTTTGTGCGGCAACTCCCGACTTGTTACCAACTTCAATAATCGTATTCGGGCTTGTATAAATAAGTTAAGATTAACTGGAATATTTCTAACATAATTGATATAAATTTCACAAGTTTCGGCAGAAGTTTTAATAATAGACCAACAGAGAGATTTTCGACGATTCTGGAATGGCGACGCAGCAACTTTTCCACGGACTTGTTAAAAGTAAAATGCCGAGTTATTTTGAACTTCAACGTTTCAAGAAAGTTTATCGGGTAACGTGAGCGACAGCTCGTGAAAGGTAAATTATCAGAAAAATACACTATTGTCAAATTGAATCTCTTTGTTTTAATTGTACAGCTGAAAAATTGCGGTGTATTTTTGAAATTAAAGATCAATATTTTCAAAAAGGTACCTTCAATGTCAAAATTCTTTTCAGAAACGTATAGCATCAACTTCGATATAGATTTTGACCGTGAGAATATTTTTAGAAAGTGATCTTACATGTTTGAAAATTATCCAACTCCAAATGAATAGATAATTTTCATCAAAAGGGATGTGAAAATTTTTATTATCTAAGAAGGGAATCCATAGTATCTTTTTCCTGACTTAACCATATAAAACGTTGATATATTGTTCCCGCAGGCTACGGATGATATGAAGTTTATAACATAAATAACGAAGACTAACAAAAACTAATATCATTATCTTTTGTTTTTTTAGAATAGAGTTGAAATGGGTGGTACAATGGATTCACAAAAAAATCTACTAAAAATTCGTGAATTCGTATATTTTGGAAGACGCCCGGTGTGACCAGTTTCTTGTATAATTTAAAAACTACGGAAATTGTTGGGGATAATAATTGTGATAATTCTTAAATTATAATTAGACCTGGAGATTACGATGGATATAGAAATGAGAGATATTATGTCACTCGAACTTGAACGAAAGAAGGCCTCACCAAGCGAAGCCGGGGTATAGTTGGTATTTAATTGGTCCAAAAAAATACCACGATAACAATTTTCAATTAACTTCGATAATAAGTTAGAAAATTCTTTATTTTCATCTTCCGAGTGAGTGTTTATAGATATAATAGATTCAATATCATACTTCCATGCTTTCTAAACTCTGGAAAGAAATAGTTTATCACACACCTAGGTGGTTATTACTGACCGAGCACCAAAATAACAGAATAAGATAGATAGATAGATAGATATATTTATTTCACAAAATCACAATATGAGGTACAAAGCATGTGAAAATTTAATTAAATACACAGTGATTTTAGCCTAAGCGTTGGAAATAACAAAAAAAGAGAAAAAAAAGTTTTAGTTGAAATTTGTCAGAAAAAATTCTGAGATATTATGAAAAACATACTGATGTAGTAGTTGTTTAATTTTTCTTTTAAATTTTTTGTTTGTAAGATTTTTCAAATCTAAAGGTAAATGGTTATATACTTTAATACCTGAATATAAAGGGCCATTTCGAGTGCGACTATATTTATAGTTTGGATGTATTATGTCTTGTTTTTGAGTGGGATATATGTCTGTCATTTGGGGTAAGAAGTTCATTTTTATGCTTGTCAATTAATAAAGAAGTTGTGTAAATATAAGTGTTTGTCATGGTCATTATTCTATTTTCTTGAAAGAATGGTCTACAAGAAGTTCTAGATTTTAAGTTAAAAAGCGCTCTAATTGCTCTTTTTTGAGCTATGAATACGGAGCCTGCGGATACAGCAGTCTCCCAAAATTCAATACCATATTGCAATATACTATGAAATTGAGCGAAATACACCGTTTTTGCTACAAATATGTTAGTATGTTGTTTTACTGCTCGCAATGCAAATACATATTTGCTAAGAGATTTATTCAGTTGATTCATATGAAAGTTCCAGTCAAGCTTGTTATCAATGTGTATACCTAAGAATTTTATGTTGAGAGAAGAGGTGATAGTTTGTTGACCTATATTTATAGCAAATAGGGTTTCAAACAGTTGGCATGGAAAAGTCCTATTGATTTATCCATTTCTTGCTAACCAACAACTTCTTGGCACGGACAGAGAAAGTCCATTTGGTCCATTCTAACATGTTGCTGCTTCCAATGAACATCCTTGTTTACTGTTGCTTCTTACCAACTATTTGCTACTGTCCAAGGCTCTTGTACTTTTTTGTGTGGTCTTTGAAAGTATGTAATTGTATTCTAGTCATGGTCATTATTCTATTTTCTTGAAATAATGGTCTACAAGAAGCGGTCTAATTGCTCTTTTTTGAGCCATGAATACGGAGCCTGCGGATACAGCAGTCTCCCAAAATTCAATACCATATTGCAATATATTATGAAATTGAGCTAAATACACAGTTTTCGCTACAAATATGTTAGTATGTTGTTTTATTGCTCGCAATGCAAATACATATTTGCCAAGAGATTTATTCAGTTGATTCATATGAAAGTTCCAGTCAAGCTTGTTATCAATGTGTATACCTAAGAATTTTATGTTGAGAGAAGAGGTGATAGTTTGTTGACCTATATTTATAGCAACTTCGTCAGAGTCTCGATATAGGTTAAGGGATATATTTTGAGTTTTACCGATGTTCAATGCTGGTATGTTAGCGAGAAACCAATCCGATACGCCTTGCATGACGGTGGTAGAAGGAAGTAATAAAGAATCTTTGTTTATTCCGCTGACAATTATACTGGTATCATCGGCAAAAAGAGAAAAATAAGCATTGGGAAAATAAGATGCGAGGCTTCTGAATGTCTTTAACACCATGGTGTATATACAATTTTTCCCACTACCAGCCAAATTTAAGACAAAAATTAAAAGTAATTAACAAACGCACCACGGGAAGCGTTTACCCCGTCGTCTGACTGACAAGTAGGTACACTATCAGTTTTTGATATATTATGAACGTACACGTCAGGTCATCAGTCCTTTCTGGTTGAGCGCGAATTTTAAACTAATGGCATTCTTATTTGAATAATTCCAGCCTGATAGGTAATTCCAAGCAGCAAATAGGTTGAAGACTATTTCATGGGAATACAAAATTATGTTGCACAAGTTTTTGTTGTCCTACTATCCCTGAATTCTCAAAATATAGGAATTTGTCCTTCATTAACGTAGGTTAATAATAGAAAAAATTATTGACGACTAATAGAGAAATTCAAGTTCTCAGTTGGCTAGAAGAGGCAATAATAATTGTCAACTCCACAGCTAGTAGTGGAGAAAAATGTTCCTAATGTTTCCAAGAACAAAGAAGAATTAAAAAGTACATCCATCAAACGTCATCTCAGCTCAGCAAAAGCTATTTAATTCTTCGCTACCATTTTTTTTTCAATAATGTATACAGACCTATCTTCTTTATTGGAAGAAAGTAATAGAGAAAAGGCATATCCTGCTGCATACCAACTTTCACGCTGTATATTTCTGTTAATATTTTCCGATAGCAAAAATTTGATATATTTGAAATACCTTCAAGTAACTACCAGAGGTTCCTCTTAGATATGTGAAATTTCAGAAAATAAAAATAAAATTAACCGCATCAAAGTTTCCCTCTGTTCCAACACAATCTTCTTCTTTTGTCGGATGCTCGGCTTTCTTATCGAAGTAGGTGAGTGCTGGATAAAATGAAAAAGTGACAAAGAGAGCGCTGTGCAGATTTAATTCTAGGCTCCAGTGAATACAGACTGAAACAAATGAACTTAGATGAAGTTGTGTATATCTTTCGGATGAAAACTGGCTACATCTCAGATTAGCTGCTTACTTTTTAATGGAATTTTATAAGTAGATTTTTTTCGGATTACGTTAGTGATTACAACTTCATTTGGATTCAAGAGACATGATTTTTACTGTGAGGAAGTTGAACATTTTTAAGACAGAATTAACTATTTTTGGGTTTTGTGGTTTGGCCAAAAGTCAGTTGGATGTTAGTGGACAGTTGATTGGATTATTGAGAAATCCCGTCACTCTCCCTATCTGGCATTTTCTGAGGTTGGATATTCTTCTATCCTGCGTCTCCGAAGGTTTTTTGACCTGCTGTATTCCTGTTTTGACACGAGTCCAGTACGACTAATGTTTAGTTTAAATCAAGCGAGATGTACAACCACAAGAAGAAGTTTTTGATATTCCAAATACTGGTTCGGGACCAGTGAATGCAGCTTCAGACTCTAGCTTTGCTGGAGTGTCTGTCTTTTCATCGCCTACAATACCCTTGTCCCCGTGAAACACTTGAGAGTTACTCTATTATGGTTAGCCAGTAGGCTTTATAGTAGTTTTTGTAGGCAGTCCCACACCAGTCCAGATTCAATTTGGAGACATGCTAGAGATTTAAGTGCTGCCTGACTACCTGAGAGTATGAGGAACTTTTGGCCCCTATCCCCACTTTCGATATTCAATTGCCAACATTTGTCGATAGCGTAGATTTATGTCTGGGAAACAAATGATGTAATGACAATCTTTTTCCCATGCGTATTTTCTTTCATTCACAAAATACATAAAACGTCATTGGCAAAAGCAAGACAACCAACTTCCATATCCGTTCTAACATATGATTTTCACAGTCCAACCGCAAATAAGGTTTCAAAGAGTTGGCATGGGTATGTCCAATTGATTTGATCATTCTTTGCTTATTTGTTACTCAGATTTTTTTGGTTTTCACGCCAATTCTTTTTTCCGAGAGTTTGGTCCATTTTGACATGTTGTTGATTCCAATAGACATCTTTGTTACTGTTGTTTATTACCAACCATTTGCTACTGGCTCTTGCACCTCCTTGTGTGGTTTTTGAAAGTATGTGATTGTATCTTAGTTTTTGTGGGTAATAATGAACTTTTCAGTTCACTGCTCCGTTGTATCGCCAGGCAAATTCAAAGGGGAATAGGTAAACTATTTTTCTCTGTAGACCGTTTGGGTTGTCTTCGTCACGAATTTCCGCGTGTTCGAAAATTCGGAAATTTAAGATCGAGGAGTTTGAGAATGAACTGATTTCCATGTTTTGGACTTGAAAAATAAATTGTAGCTTTATTCGTGGAATAAATACTGGCGTGCGTGAATGGGACAACCTGAAATTCCAGTTTAACTTCACCATTTGTAAATGTTTCTTCGCTAGGCAATAATAACTTGGGTTACCTCTATTTGATACTCGAACATACAGACTTTTCACACGACGACTTGACTCAAGAATTGATCGGACTCTTGCAAAAATCTGTTTCTTCCATATAGCTGAATCTCCAGGCAGAATCTCCATGGACAATTCGGTCCAATTTGAATGATTCCGATAAAGATGACTATAATAAAAAACAATCGTTAGGATAGGGAGGGGGATTTTTGGAGCCACAAAAGCAAGATATCTTCATATATTCGTTGAATTATCATATGCTATCAATTTTTTCCCTGTAAAACAAACAATATCCAAATTTAATCCCAAATCGACTGCTTTAGTATATAAGATACCTTTGAATGTACCTCCATTAGGGATATTCATCATTATAAAGAACATGGGAAACTGCCAGGATACGGAAAGAGGAACTTTTAATCTACAAGGAGGATAATCACCAACTGAAATTATCAGATAAGGGTTTAATAGTGTCCTCTGTCCATTATCGATATTGGTCACGAACATGTAGGAAGTATCAAAATCCAAACTAAGTTTAAAGTTATTTGTGGTTTGTTACTAATGAAGATAACAAAAGTTTGACGTAAGGGTGCGATGTTTCAATGATTACAAGATAAGTTTAATTTGTTACACTGTAAAGTACTTAGAAATGATCGAGGATACATCCTCGGAAATTTTAAGCCGCTAAAAATGGAGCATTCTCTTTGTTCACCTACAAAAAACCTTTTTGTTCAATAATAAACGTCAAATGTCAGTTGGATTTTTCATCGAAAATATTCAAACATAAATCTCTCCACAATCGATCTTGAAAGAGGGACAAAGTGGGAGGCAGCAGCAGCAATGGCAACGCACAAAAAAAAGACAATAGACAGCATTCTATTATTTCAGCGCCAACTAAATCTGAGATTATTGGATCTGCTGTTTTCACGCCGAGCAATCGTTTTATTTCGGAGGATTTTCCAATTATCTCACTGGCTTGTTAGATCACAGTGCAGATGCTTTCTAGCGACAGATGGCATTACTGCGTGCATCAAAACGGCAGACAAGTTCTAATTGACTGTGGAAGATCAATTCTACCGTTAATATGCTGTTTACTAATATTTGTTCGATCTATGGGACGTTAAAATATTCTCGAATTCTGCTTTAATTTGACCTACGATGTTTTTTTGTTATTTCTTTAATATAAAGCCGGTTATGAGCATGGCAGATTTCATAAAAGTTATGGAAACGCGATGGCTTAAACATTTTAGGATAGTTTTCTCAACAGAACTAGAAGGATGACAGTTTTTTAAACAACATCGTAGTGGAGTGAGACCGTCTCTGTTATTCCACGTTTTGGAATGAAAGTACTTTATTTTGAACGTAGTGGAGTGCTATTTGACGTAGTGGAGTAGAACCAACTTTGTTGTTCAATGTAGTGGATTAAAACCCTCTATGTCATTCAACTTTTGAACTAGACACTTTGCTATTGAACGTAATGGGGGAAAACAAATTTTGCCATTCAACGTAGTAAAGAACAACTTACTTTGTTATTCAACGTAGTGGAGGAGGACACTTTGTTATTGAACGTAATGGGGTGAAACCACTTTTGAAGTAAACCTTACTTTTTTTATCCAACATAGTGGAGTAAAACCATCTCTGATATTCCACGTTCTAGAATAAAACCACTGTGTCATTTAAGGTAGTGGAGTAGAATGTATTTTGCTAATCAACGTGGTGAAGTGGAACCAACTTTGTTGCTCAGCGTGGTGGAGTAAAACCATCTCTGTCACTCCACGTTTTGGATTAAAACCACTTTGTTATTTGAACGTGATGAAGGAGAATCAATTTTGCTATTCAACGTAGTGAAGTAGAACCAACTTTGCTATTCAACGTAGGCAACTGAAAACACTTTTTTTAAGCAACGTCCTATGGTGAAACCAACTCAGTTTTTCAGTATAGAGGAAGAGAACCAACTTAGTTGATCTTCACTAAAAATTCCTACAATCAACGGAATCATCGACTGGTGGAAACGTTGGATTAGGTGAAGACTGAGTGGAAATCAGTGTTTAATGTTTAAACTTTTGAAATAGAAAACTCTAGAAACATGATAACGTCTCCAACTGACTGAAAGTTGAACCAACCCTTTCTAATAATGGTACAGCTCCGAAATCAGTGAATAAATACTGTCAGTATACCTGGCGTTATGGTTATGAAACTTCGGCAGAAAAATGAATATTCCTTTTTGTTGTAGATATTTGCTGCAAACGTCTGTTGGTTTTCCTCTTGCATCGGTAAATACATATTGATTCAATAACAGCTCGTTAGTATTAGAGGGTTTGAGTTTCGAAATGTATACACACAGATATGCTTATGTATCAAAATAGAAGTTGATTCAGAATTTGCACAATAAACAAGATGATTTTAAGCATCGCAATTTGTTGTAGTTTACAAATTTGTGAAGATAGGAGAGAATGTTTTTACCTACTAGTTTGGGGAAAATAAATATGAAATTTCTGAACTAGGAAAATAAGGCAACAGGAAAACTGTAGCAATACAACACGTGAAGGCAACTTGGTATACAGAGGGCTGAAAACATAATAGTTGAGGTGGTAGGGACATAAAAGAATGGATAGCTGCGTGCTTTGTATGAACTGGGATCAAGGTTAGGTTAGGTTAGGTTAGCTTGAGTTCCTGGGTCCAAAAACCATAAGAGCAATGAAAAAGCGAATAAGCAGAAAGTATGATTGATAGAGAGTATCACAGTAGATTTGGAAAGGTTAAAGTGGAGTAGACCAATGGCCATATGCATTCTAGGCCGTTGCGATCAAAGAGAAATTTAAAAGTTGGGATGTTCAGTCAACTCATAGACCATATTTGATTGTCTCCAATCTGATAATCTGAGTAGGTATTCATCATGGAATAGAGCCAATGATCACTCACTGGCTTGGGGCCATGTTG
>CAJUYI010000263.1:12025-36762 GCA_910591695.1 Galerucella pusilla | reverse complement strand
AAGGCTCGCCTGCACATTTAGTAGTAGTAGTAGTAGTAGTAGTAGGTATTCATCAATAATATCGCCTTATTCAATGTTGCATTTTTTGTCGATCACGGAAAAAGCGCGGGATTGTATTTATAGTTGGTTTTTAATATACTTGTTGGATACGTGGACTGAAGTTTTCCCGTATCAAGATCCATTTACTCGCTTCTGTTTTCAATTTAAGAGAAGCAAATTGCCTAGCAAATCAAAAGCTTTGCGTGGGAAGCTGGAATATTTTGCTTATTTATGGGTCCTATGATTATTATATTGGTGTCACAGTTCTAGTGTGGGAAAAAATAATTATTCCAATTCAACTTCTTCAGTGAACGATTCATCTTACAAACAATATGGCTTTGGCGAGATATGTCAAGTGACAGGTAAGAAGAAGCGCAGATTACTATTGTGGATTATAAAATAAAGGTCTACATCCATTTCAAACACATCATAGAGAGAAGCTGATTTTCATATCTGATGCGTTATATTTATGTCAAAAGATATCCTGGAATGTTTTGCCTATTATAGATTATATTCAGTAATATCAGTATCACAGTGTTCAGGAGAGAAGAAGATTTTAAGTAGAATATTAAGATGTAGACTGATCGAAAAGTAGCCAACAAGTGAGGAATTAAATATCAAAAATGATGATTTTTGAAAATTTATTGACTCTAGTTTATGTTTTCTAACCACTTAACATGTCAATTAGCTTCAAATTTTTGGAATAAACGTCCTCTTTTATAAAAAAAACTTCTAAAAGTATTCACATGGGAAAAATATATCGATGAGGTTGAAACAAATATCTATGCAAAATTAATTATTCCAATGTTGAGCGATACATCAATAGAATCGCAATTGAGACGGGGTATCATAACTGCCCGAGGTATGGATATTTAGTATTCTCCACGGGGAACCAGAATACATATAAATTTAATAGAATAGCAATAAATATAGAGAAATAATAAATTTCAATACATGTTGGAGTACAATTATTATGGAATAGAATACAGTTTTTTAACGCTTCAATGGTGAACAACAGAGCCCACACCCGATCTAGTTCCTAATACTGGTAAGTCCTACATGTAACACTTCCAAATTCGGACTAGGTAAAAGTATGGATTTTTTTTGGGCCACCTATGCTTAATTCCTACCAACAACTTTTGTTTCAATACTCCTTTTAAATCGCGATTCTAGTAGAGGAAATTTTCCTCCCAAAAGCAGTCAATTATCCCAAAAACTATTTGCTCACCAGAAAAAAAAACATGTTTATGCTCTCAAATCCCACTTCGAGTTTTACTAAAGATTCTTTTTGTATAAAAAAGCTTCTTTTCTTAAACATCCAAAGTCTAAGGAAAATATTTCTCACCTAAGGAAAGCTCATTTTCTTATCTCGAGTATTCCAGTCAAACACCTTTCCAATAATGTCAACAGAGTTAAATGGAGAAATAAAAATCCATTCAATCGCACACACAAAAAGCTCCTTTACCATATTGCCAACAAAATGAATATTTTATTGGTAAAGACTCGGTCAAAAAAAAAATATATATCTCCCGTCACACGCCATTAACTTTCGGATTTATTTGCTTAGGTATTGATTTTGTTCGCCTTTTTTCAAGCTCTCCTGCTATTTATATAAATTTCTCCACCACGTGTCTCACTTTCTGATTTACTGAACGATACCATCCAAAGTTAAATTCTGTAGAATGGAAGCACTTTATTTAGATTTATATTTGAGATTGAGAACATCGGAAAATAATGTAACGTTTTGCCAAATTTCAATAGTCTTCCTTGTTAATCCTGGATGGTCCCTGCTTCCAGGTCATCGAGCAAAGAATTCGAGAGCAAAACTATATTTTTTGCCCTTGTAAACTGCTCCCCGTCAATTTCACTGCAAACACAAGATAAAAGGGAGGATTCTCGCAGCTCAGATTTCTTCTACGAATAATAAATACGAACATTTTGGATTTAATTCTTTGCCCACTGAGGCTAAATATTTTCATTGTGTTATTTAATTTTACATCCCAGTTCCATTTTCTATTTTTTTCTCACTTTCAGCAGCGGATTCACCAATTTTTAATCTTTGTATGTATGGATGTGTATGTATATTTGGGTATCATTCACTGAGACTTGAAAGATCTCTTTTTTTCCACCCAGCTCCAGAAATAATGTATATATGTATGTATAAGACCTAGATGCTCCCTTACTTCAACTGAGTTCTTGAGGAAAGTCTCAAAAATTAGTAGCTAGTCCCGAAACCCGTAGGAATTTCAGGATAACTGCAGGCTTCAACTTAAACGTCCATCTTCCATCCAGTACAGTAGTCTCCTAGGTACTGTGCCCTGGATTCTAAATTGCTGTAAAATTCGCAAATATGTTTATGGAGATTTCAACATGTTGTAGTCACCCAGAAATCTTTGATTGTATGAGCCCTACCAGATCTTTCCGATGATCAGAGTTTTTTTTCTCGTCTTCAGTTTCAGAAGGAAGGTTCATATACTTGTAGTTCCTTGCTCCATAAAATCTTATTAAGTTCAATGGTTTTTAGATTGAGGTTTCTATTGAGATGATTAGGGTGGGGTTGCAGCTCCGTCTGCCTACACCAGTTGTAAATTTCAAGTTTCAATCGTAGGATGTCACGAAGAGTATTCTCGAATATATAGGTGACTTGTCAGGATACCGTCATACTCCTCATGAACAGGGATGCTACATCTCTTTGTGGAAATCCTTGTGAGGCATCCATTAATCAAGTGATGTGCTCAGGGAAAGAAAGGGGATCGAGCCGAGTCTCACCAAATCTCACTTGGGGGAGAATGCCTGAATTGTTCCGATATCTGGTCATCAAAGAAATCATTCAAAGTGTGTCCCCGCTCTAGTAAACTTCTTCCCGTTGATGACACTATAGAGAAAACAGAGGAGATTTCAGATACTTTGACCATAAATCCTTTTTCAACATATCTATGAGTTTGTCTATGTATATTGAGAGGAAGATTATGTAGTTTATGTGGGAAATGGTCATTTTCATAATAGCGCCACCCATTATGATACTGTATTCATTATATTTCGTATTCTGTCAGGACGATTCTCGTCGAGAATCGTTCGTCTGAGAATGATTCGATAAAATTATTTGAAACAAAGGGCTTCTGGAAAGAGCCATTAACTTTTATAAATTACCATTGACAAGTACTCAGCAGAGAAAACTTGTCGAATTGCATTATTTTTGTTAGAGCTTGCCAGACTGTAAGTAATAAGTGAGCAGCTTTTCATTTGGATCCAAAGTGGAAAATACAAAAAACAAATATTTGACGTATGAAGGAGATTGTTTTATTTATTTAATCCAGTCAAGAAGGTGAATTGTAGGCTAATTGAGTCTTGAGTCGAAAATAATGGCACCCACTTAGAATAATCCATGAAAATTTGTGAAGACCCATAGTTTTCTATTGGTCACTCAGAATTTTTATTTTTTTGAGGCTAGAATTGTAGTAAGAAGTCAAAAAAAACATATCAACTATTATTTTTGGTGTAAATTCAGTAAGTATTTCAATAGCTACTCAATTTATTTAATTATTGTTTATAACTCGTTAATAACGGGGTAACTACCACACAACCAAACTTGTATTATCGATAAATCAACAATTTGCAAAAATTTTTGTCGTTTTTTGCATTTTATAATTATTTTTCGATGTCATGAAAATTTTTACTTCATTGATCGGACTTTTTTTTAATGGAAATGGTTTTTACATATTTTCAACTGTTGGACAATTGAGATCTTGTAGGGCTAAGAAAATCGAAGGTAATACTGCATCAAGAAACTGTAAAGGCCTTTTACAGGACACTGCAAAATCAATGGACACCTTTCAAAAAGCTCAAACTAGATTTTGTTGGATGGAAGTTGAAATATCATGACAGACTACAGGATACCACAGGAAGATTTGCTCACATAAAAGCCCACAAATAATATGCTTGAAATCCTTCAAGGAATACCACTAATCTTGAGTCTTTCCTCGAGAACTTAGTGGAAGACATATTTTGTCCCCAAAATATTAAACAATGTGATATTCCTGAACGAAAATGAGAAATCATAAGAATTTGTTCAATATGACAAGAAGTTAGCACAAGGTCCTCTAGTACTTTATAAATTCAAACGGGTTTAGCAGAACAGCGGATCCTTCAGGGGACTTGTTGGGTCCCTGTAGATATCAGAACTCTGCCTTTTGGAAGCAACTATGGTTATATGATTTCTGTCCACGTTCCCATTTTGTATTATATGCAGTCAAAAATATTATATCATAAACCAAAATAGTGAAGACTATTATTATTGACCGAGCCCCAGAATTATTTCGCGAGCTGCTTTGCCCCGAGCGGAAAAAGCAGCAGACAAAAGTTGAAAATAATTCACAAACGCACCACGGGAAGCGTTAACTCCATCGTCTGACTGACAAGTACACTGTCACTTTTCGACAGCGTTGCCAGCACTATTACGTTCGTAATAGATTTATTATCAAATGAATTTATTTATTACGCTATTACGCCGCTTTGCAATTTATTACGTTTTATTATTTTGGTCAGAGAACAAAAAATCGAAAACAAAAATCTCAGACATAACACATCGTTAACAAAAAAATCTATTACGAACAAGTCCTAACCTATTACGAAATTCAACAAAATTTAGTACGAAATATCAGAAGCTGCTGGCAACACTAGTTTTCGATATATTATGAACGTACTCGTTGTCGTTATGTCATCAGTTATTTTTGATTGAGCGCGAGTTTTGAACTAATGGCATTTTTATTCAAATAGTTTTTTATTGATAGGTAATTCCAAACAGCGAATATGTTAAAGACAATCTCCTGGGTATACAAAATTATGCTGCACAACTTTTTGTTGAACTATACAATCCCTGAATTCTCAAAATATTGGAATTCGTCCATCATTGACCTGGGTTAATAGTAAAAAAATATTAAACACTAATGGATAAATTCAACTTCTCATTTGGCTGGAAGAAGTAATAATTGTTAACTTGACAGTTAATAGTTATTACTGTTTTTATCCTTTTGAAGATTCCTAGCATCCTTGTGAAATTGAATAAAACCAGTACATGCTATTTTATTAACAAAGAAAACTATCAATCTATCCATGTTTGAAACATATTTCCGCCATCAAACATCAATATTTCCTCTTGTGCATCCACTGGAGGATTTGTTATTTCCAACTGGACTATGAACAAAAATCCTAAAGTGCTCTTTGCTAGTTCTTTTCGATAACAACTCAAAGTTTTCTAGAATGCTAGGAAGTCGTCGAAGTTAGTTGATCAATAATGAAATATGGTAGAATTTGAAGTGTTGGCTGGAAAAAATATTCAGAGAGGAATTTTAAGCCCTTCGTTAAAAAGTTAAAATAAGTTTTGATTAATGGAGTTGGTATAATTGGGTAGAGAAGTGAATTGGACAAAAAAACAACATCATTTATAAAATAGAACATCACTTGACTTGTGTACCTGATTGATTTTTTTTTCTATAATATTACAATGAGGCTGCTTTTGAAAGGGTGAAAATTAAATTTGCTGTGGTCGTAACAATTCGAAGACCATCAATATTTTCGATTAAACTGCAATTCAACTTAAATGGAGTATATTAAAACCACTTTGATCAATATAACTTTGTAATCTCTCTTAGTCGGAGGTAGTTTATATTCATATTATATCCAGCTTCCCTCAAACATTCATTAATTCTTTATTGATGGTTATCGAAAGAAAAAAAAACGTCATCAACATGCATAGAGCTTTAAAATTGTAATGTCAGCAGTGACAATCATAATCACCATAAATATTGGCTTAGTTATTCCTGTCTCCATTAAGGATTTGTATTAGTATGTACATCGTTAGTATGCGAGTTACTCCTTTTTTGTCTTGTCTTGTTTTGAGAATATCCATGCTATTAAAGGATGAATATTACTGGGGGAATTTTCGACCCAAAATACTTACCAATGTTACATTATTTTGTTAAAATAAAAATTGTCCAAATTAACATATATTGTAGATAAAACAAGGTTAAGACAGAACGTCTGTCGAGACTTCTGTATTATTATAAATATAAAAATTAATATCTATTTAACCTTTTAAAATCCTAATTTGGACAAAAATCCCATTATTTGAGTTTATCCAGATATGGGTGTACAATGTCAGTGATTATCTTGAAATATTCATTGTACTTTCAAACATTTTGAAGAAACTTACAAAAATAAGTGGAAATATGAAGTTATATCCACAGAATGTTATCTTCGCAATCTCACAGTTGAGTTTAAACTGTCATATCCACTCAACTTTTCCTAACCAACTGTACCTTCAAGCTTTTTTTATCCAAATCTTCTGACATTATTTTTTACTGTTATTGCCTACATTCTTCATGCTCCGAGTTTCAAGATTTTCCATTTAATGGGACCTAAAAATACCTCGGAAGTCCTGAATGACCTTATAAACATAGCTCATGTGATAAAAAAACAATCTCTTATATACAATCACAATATATTCATCTAATTATACAATTTACTTAACAATAATACTTCTTCTAATCGATGTAATCCATTCGAAAACGATAATTTAATCACCAAATTGTTCAAATTCATTTTCCGAGAACTTTTCTCATAGCAGTACCGGGCAACATCAAACCTTCTAAAAAAAATTCGCTAAACTGTGTACAGCAATCCGAACAGGCTGATAGAAAATAGGCGATGACAAAAAATGGGGCACAGAAAGCTGCTATTGGAAACGCCACAAAAATAAGTACAAGGAACCATAACAAAACAGTCAATGGATTTGCCATGATTTCTGGTCGTCAAAAAGTGTGAGAATGACAGTTAATGTCTGCCATTCAAATCATAGGAGTTTTGCATGTTTTTCATCATTACTTTATTGAAACAAAGTGTACACCCCTGAATCGTAAATCTTGAAATTAAAAAAATGTTTCAGCTGAATTCCCAACGCATCGGGGGCCAATATTTCTAGGAACTTTTGGCTAGTCATCATTTCATTTCTGTTATTTTGTCACCAGTTATGTCAAATATCAGTTATATTCATTTTTGTTGATATTCGTTTGATTGTGTATGTTCATTTTCCATTAGATTTTTGTAGCAGTTCTAGTTAGTTGTGTAACTCTATTTCACTCTATTCTTCTAATTACATTTTCCACTGACATCTGAGATAACTAGTGACAGATAACAGAAATGGAATGGTGATATGCCAAGAGTCCTTGAATTATTGGCCATCGATATGTTGAGTATTCAGCTAAAAAGTCATTTTAAATTTCAAGATTTACGCTTTAGGGGTGTACCTATTCATTGTTTTAATCAAGCGATATATAGATTGCGGAAAGTCTATTCAAGCCATAAGATTTACACAAGAAAGACAAGGAAAACATGAGAAGAATTTCGCAATCTGTAAATGTTCGCAATGATGAAAAACATGCCAAAATTTTATGTTCTGAATGGTAGACCTTAACTGTCATTCTTGTCAGAAAAGCAACTTTTTGTTGACCACATTGACCTTACACTGTACTCCTCTATTGACATTTGCTACTAACTAGCTTTATTAAGCAATAGGAGTAATTTGAAAAGCAAAACTTACATCGTTGAAAGTTACTGAAGGGTGTGTTCAGAAAAAGTTGTCACCAGTGGAGATTTCTAATTCAATCTGGAATACTAGAATATCCACATTAGTCTATTTCGGCTTTTTTAAGTCAAAATATAGTTATCTTATAGCTAACGATATTCTTTTTTTACAGATCGTAGACGGCAATGCTAAAACGGACGTTTCCAACCGAAAGGAGCCCGGAATTTTCTGCGGCGAAAGTGAGCAACCTCAAACTTTTATGTCCGAAACGTCTTTCGTCAAAGTCTTTTTTCACGTCGAAAATTATACGGATCAGACGTACCTTAGTTTCGACACCAGAGCAGAACAGCAACTCGTGGTTTATTTAAGATACGGACAACATCCGGAGCTGTATCCGAATCGGAGAGGAGAAGTCGTGCAAGGGTTAGTATGTAAATATTCAATGAGGGGATGTAGAAAGGTGACGCTATCCAATTGTTCTCGATAGTTTCTTTGTTTTTGATATGTTCTAATATTTTTCATAACATACACTTCAAAATTAAAATTTTCATCGTTCCGTATCATTTAAAAAAAACGTAGATTCTAGTCATGGGCGATGGAAGTGGAAACACCAATAAATGAATCACTCTTTTTCATCGTAAGCCCATTGTGAATATAATTTTTTACAAACAATAAAACCCCTTCAAAAATTTTTATCTACGATGGAAAGTATGATAATGACACATGCAACACTATATTAGACGCTTCGTTGTTTATTGTGTAGCAAAACTAAAAGTATTGTGTGCTGCATAAAAGCAAGTCGATAATGGGAAATTAATGATTATTGTCCACCCAGAAAGTTTTTACATGAAAAAACTCAATAGAAAAATGAATTGAGGGCATGAATTGACGTATGAAGTAGTAACTTGTCAAAAAGTCCACCAAACGCTGGTTTGAAGTGATATTTTGTATACCTTCTTATAGGCAAGAAGACAGGGGAAACAACCACAAGTAATTAGCAATACGGCTAATTTTCCTTTTTATAGGTACCTTAAAGTATAAAGATTGATATAAAAAAAAGTTTACCAGTCCAATTTCCCAAATTAGAAAAAAAAATCAACTTACTTTTTTTTTTTCGAAATTCCTCAATATTTTGCGCTGGGAGAAAGGTGAAGAGAAATAAGAAATACCACAGTGTAGGGGGGGTGCTTTGCAACAAAAAAGGTCTACAGCGTTTCTTCCGTTCGAGCAATGGTTTGTCCGGAAAAAATTCGGTAAATTAAGTACAGTTCGTTCGGTGAATCTTTTCCCATGTATGAAATTATTCACATACTACCTTTTGTAGTACGTCTCTTGCCTACTTACAGAATCTAAACCCCCGAAATGAAACCGTTTGTTCCATTACAACATAATATAACAAACAGAGATATCCATATAATGAATGTCTGCGATAAGTTTAACGCGAATTTGTACGTTGACAGACCAAAGACTTTGTTTACATTTTTATTTCACATTTTTACTTATTTTTTTACCCCTTGCATACTTGCATACAAATTTAATTGAAAAACAGTTGTTATTACGACTTACTTACACCCGAGTGTTTGAATTATTGTGGTAAGTAAAGATTATTTATCTACTTATTATTTATTTACTTCGCAATGAAAACTAACATTCCATCATGGTTATGGATAGAATTCCATCAAACTGAGTTGTATGAAACATATTTGGCTGGGACTACCGCCATATCAATGTGAATTCAAGGCTATTGAATTAATTTGGGCAAATTGAAAGTCATATTACAATAAATATATTGGTAAAGATAAGTATTCAGATAGCTCTGTCATAAATATGTGGAAAGAGGCATTGCAACATTGTCATCAACAAATTTAGGAAACATGTGTTAGGCATACTCATGAAATTATAGAAAAGTGGTATGCCCCAGAGCAAAATATAGTTGATATTAGCATTCAACCAATTACCATAGATATAAATACTGGTGGATAGCTCTGATTCTATAAGGAAAATTGAATGAAATTTATTGTATATATTTATGAGTCTTGTGGAGTCATTTAAAAACAGTTAGTTTCATTTAAAACCATATGTTGAATATACATATTTGAAATATTTATTATTTATTTTCACAACCCAGAAGATTTCTATTTTTCATTGTTGAATCATATGGGTGGGACGGCCCAATAGTAATGGTTACTAGCCATACCACTAGAAAAGCAATTCTGATTTGCAAAGCTTCTACTGATGAAATTGTTATTAATTTTAACTCTTATGCAAGTAAATTAGCGGAATAACCCTATAAAACTTTGGAATACTTACAGTTTTTTCAAACTAAAGGTTTAGGTAGCATATCTCTAAATTGCTGTGAAATATTTACAAATATCTAGCTTCAATAATAAATAACGCACACCGTCATTTAAGCCACATCCTAATTGAAACATCAATCTACGACCTACGTGTAATTTAATGTATTGATGTATTGCGTTTGTATATGAATGATGACGCATGGGAAAAGTTTCACCGAACCAACTGTATTTGCTTCGCATCCGCGCTACTCTATTTTCTGAAGCGCGGCGGAGTAGATTATAAAAACTATTGTACAGTTATAATGTAATATATAAATAATTGTAGTAGAGCGTTTTGAAGAGGGAAGTGTCAGCTTTGAGATGGCATTTTTTTGTCACAGCACATAATCATTTTCAGAAAATTACTCATATATAATATAAATATTATTCTAATCAAAAACCAAGTATCTCAATAAAAAATATATTATATAATAAGGTTGCTTTGGAACAATTTTTCGGAGGATGGAAACTGTTGTTTAGGAGGTCTGTTGCAATAATAAAATTTACAGTTAATCAACTTTCCCTAATTACGAAATACGACACTTTTCATTACTTTGTAAATTTCAGGAATCTGGAATTTACAAGAAAATATATATAGTAAGTACTGTAACTTTAATAAAACTGAAATAATTTTAATGGGGTTTGCGTAGAAATGTTATGGAAACTTCTAAGATCAAGAATATATAATTACAAAATTAATTCATTCATATACATTTTTTGGATTCAATGTTTTTTTGTATTATAAGCGAAAATAGCAATTTTTATAGATTCGGGTAGGAATCTTCTATATTTTTTCAGAATAAAATTTGATACTCCTGTAATATAGAGATTGATATTTAACGAACCAAATGTATATAGTGAAAAGGTGTGAAAGACGATTAATATATTATGATTTTAATATAATTTTTTGCATACCTTTTTCCAATATAAACAAAATTAATTTACCTTCCGTTACACGCGCGCGGACTCTCAGTCCTGTCGAATTCAAATTTAGCCTCCGTTTCGAAACGCGCGCTTTCCGGGAGCTGTCGATTTCGGTACCTTTCGGGAGTGGACTGAGATAGATCAGTATCGTGTGTGCGTTTGGAAGCTTCACGTGTTATTGAGTAATAAGTGATTGCGGACCGTGAGTCCTACGCGTGTAAATCTGTCCCAAAAAGTGATTTCAACAATTTGTTTTTTTGACGTGTATTCGACAAGGAAAAGTCAGATTTCAATTGTTTCATTAAATTTTTATGCAAGTGAGTTAATTATCTTGAAAGAAATTTGATTTTAAAATTATAAAAAATAAGTTATTTTTCAGGATGTCTTATGAAAAAGAGCAAGAATATCTACAAAAATTACTGGAGTAAACAATTGTAGAAGATGACGACGTAGGAATTGAGTACGATGACGAGGACGATGATACAGAGGAAGATCATTTGGAAGAAAGATCGGACGATTCAGCTTCAGACACTGAACAAGAACCATCATCGACATTGGACGGTCCATTTTTTATGGGAAAAGATAAAACCACCAAATGGAGAAAACATCAGCCACCAGAAAATTTAATAAAAAACCTACCTGGGCCAAAAGCTGCCACCAAAAATTTGACGGATCCGCTTGATATCTGGAAATTCTTTTTTACTGATGAAATTTTGAATACCATTGTAGAGCATACAAATCAACATATTCGTGCAGCACCAGCAAATTTTTCTCGTGAAAGAGATTGTTCTCTCACAAATATTTCTGAGATTCAAGCAATAATTGGATTACTCTATATGGCTGGAGTCCTCAAATCAAGCCGGTTACACGTGAGAGAGTTATTCAGTACTCAGGGAACTGGTGTGGAAATATTTCGTTTAGTTATGTCGATTAACAGATTTCAGTTTCTTCTTAGACATTTGAGGTTCGATGATGCTGGAACAAGGGATGACCGAAAAAAACTAGATAAGTTGGCCCCTATTAGGGATGTGTTTGATGTTTTTGTAAAGAAGTGCAAAGACGCGTATTCTCCTTTCCATTATGTAACAATTGATGAAAAACTAGAGGCTTTTCGAGGGCGCTGTGCATTCAGACAATACATTCCCAACAAGTATGGGATAAAGATCTATGCCTTAGTAGACTCAAAGAGGTATTTTGTAAGTAATCTGGAAGTTTATGTCGGTAAGCAGCCAGAAGGTCCTTACGTAGTTAGCAATGCAGCAAATGCAGTAGTTGAGAGACTATGTGAATTTATAAATGGTTCTGGAAGAAACGTGACCACTGACAACTGGTTTACTAGTATTCCATTACTGGAGTCCCTTCGATCTAAGAAACTGACCCTTTTGGGCACAATACGCAAGAACAAAAGAGAGTTGCCAGAAGAGTTTTCTCGCCCAGTAAAATCACGGCCAGTTCAGTCGAGTATGTTTGGTTTTCGTGAACATGTAACCCTAGTATCCTACAAACCTAAACCCAATAAAAATGTATTACTGGTATCAAGCCTACATCATGATGATAACATTGATGAGACAACAGGAAAACCAGAAATAATATTGGATTACAATAATACAAAAGGTGGCGTTGACACCGTTGACAAACTTTGTGCAGCTTACGACTGTGCGAGAAATACCCGAAGATGGCCTATGGTCGTGTTTTATTCATTGCTGAATATTGCTGGCATCAATACTATGGTGATACACAAGTGCAACAGTCCCAATAATATAAGAAGAAGAGAATTCTTGCGGAATCTGTCTTTACAATTAGTGGACAATCACTTACGTCAACGAGCTCAACTCACTTGTTTGCCGAAACAACTAGCGTCAAGAATTAGAGAATTAACCGGATAAGTGGAACCACAACAAAGATTAGCAGCACCAAATGAAAATGATGTTCCCAGAAGAGGTCGTTGTGGTTTCTGCGACCGAAGAAAAAATCGACCTACAAAATACTTTTGCATAAAATGTGGAAAATACATGTGCCTGGAACATTGTACTTTTATATGTTCAGAATGTGTATAAATGATGTTGTTTAAATATAAATGTTTAGTAATACTAATTTTTCATAGTCCACCCACATTCAGAGCTTCCTTTGTGAAAAAACTTAACGTGGACTCACAGTCCGCGCGCGTGTACTTCTGTTAAAAACAGGCACGCGTCTAGCGGAAGGTTTTCACCTTTTATTTATTATTCACATCAACTTCTACCAAAGAAAAAAAATTCTAATTGAATATTCATATTTTTTTCCGCGATTCAGAAAGTAGGTATTCCGCCGTGCAGCAGAGTCGCGCGGATGCGGAACACATAATTAGTTTACCGAGTTTTTTCCGGACAAACCATTAATCGGACGAAAAAAACGCGGGAAACCTTTTTTATTGCAAAACACTTCTTCTACACGGTGGTATTTTTATTTTCCCTTACCTTTCTCCGAACGCAAAATATTGAGGAATTTCGAGAACAAAAAGTTTTTTGATTTTTTTCCTAATTTGGGAAATCGATAGACTGGTAACTTTTTTTACAACAAACTACATACTTTAAGGTACCTATGAAAAAAGCCGTATTGGTAATTACTTCTACTTTTGGTCTAAAATGACCCATACCGAATGGCCTATTACCAAATCTGTCGTCTTGAAACAGACAAACATTATCTCTATACATTCTACTGGAAATAAGGATAAAAAGTGATAATTCTAATACCATTTTACACCTGTTTAAGTTAGGATTAAGTTAAGATAAACCTAAAGTACCAAAAACTTCATTTGCTCACCAGTTAAGAACGCATTGTGAACAGAATTTCACAAACAAGCTGGTATATACGTTTGTATTATCAAAAAACTCAATTCCTCAATATTTGGGGAAACTTGGAAAATAACTCAATTTTGATGAAAATGTTAAGTGAAAAGTTATTTGCCACACCCTGTACCAAGGTGAGTTGACTCAAATTGAGACTGTTCTGTCCAAAGTTATAAGAACTGAACACCTTGTTTATTTACGTACCTACGTTTATAGTTACAAAATTGTTCAAAAAAAACATTTATAGAAATCAATTGAATGTTTTTGAAAAATAAAATGTAACTGAGCCGTTATCTAGGTGAAATGTGGGTTTGTTGAAAAAATAAAGAGAGTTGTCGACTGCGTACCAAGAATTTTTTAAATGTTTGAGCTTCTTGCTTAAAAAAGTGACAATTTTCTCTTCAAACGGAGCATTAATGTTAATTTGAAAAAAAATGAAGGTGGCTTTCATTTGAAATTCCCCTGCTCTATTTTGGAAGCTCTTTCAAATAAATTCTGTAAGTATTTCGGTAATTTATCGGACGGTCCAATTGTTTTAATACAATAAATTGTGTTCAGACATTCACTTGTTTTTCTCTGCGAGACCATTATCTAAAATCGATTGGAAAATAACCACCTCGACTCTCAACTTTTTCCTTTCACAAATTTATAAAAGTATGAAATATTTCGAGTCGTGCATTAGCGGATGATGGAAGTAAATTGAAAATGAATGCGAAATCCATCAGTCATTTTCATTCTCTTGAACACGGCAATGCTTCTGTTTTACCGTCTTCGATGGTAGAATAATCCATAGTCTATAATATTTTTCGATTGTTTTCCAACATAAAAATTATTTTGTTGCAACTCATTGGGAGATTTACCAAGGATAAATTTGCGATCAAATAATGAACCATTTGTTCATTAAATTTTATCATCATTGTATCCAGTGTACAAACATCAATTTGGCTTGATAATAACTTTGCATGTTCAATATCGATATAATTGCAGTGATTTGCAATTTTTCGCTGCTTTACGGTTACTTCTAATAAACTGCTGCTGATTCATTTTATCATACGAGGAGCCTTTCACCAGCCACCATTCAAAACTCCAGATCATGAAATTCATAATTTCAGACGTTATCAATATCGAGCAGAAGGGAGCAAAAGAATCACATTCGTTGTATGGGAGCCCCCTTGAACCTTTTGTTTCCAGTATTTATCGCTGTAGCGGACTCATAAATACATTGTTTTTGAATATTTCAACTGTCTAGCTGTCACGGCTCATGAGACATAGCATGGGGATCAACGGATAGACAAGCAGACAAACGGACGGACAGCAGATTCTTAGTAATAGGGTCCTTTCTTCGCCCTATGGGTACAGAACCCTAATAAGGGTGGAATGAAACAACATACTGCAAACTCTAGAAGCAGCTGCTGGGATTGCATTGGCTTGATAATAACTTTGCATGTTCAATATCGATATTATTGCAGTGATTTGCAATTTTTCGCTGCTTTACGGTTACTTCTAATAAACTGCTGCTAATTCATTTTATCATACGAGGAGCCTTTCACCAGCCACCATTCAAAACTCCAGATCATGAAGTTCATAATTTCAGACGTTATCAATATCGAGCAGAAGGGAGCAAAAGAATCACATTCGTTGTATGGGAGCCCCCTTGAACCTTTTGTTTCCAGTATTTATCGCTGTAGCGGACACATAAATACATTGTTTTTGAATATTTTAACTGTCTAGCTGTCACGGCTCATGAGACATAGCATGGGGATCAACGGATAGACAAGCAGACAAACGGACGGACAGCAGATTCTTAGTAATAGGGTCCTTTCTTCGCCCTATGGGTACAGAACCCTAATAATAAGGGTGGAGTGAAACAACATACTGCAAACTCTAGAAGCAGCTGCTGGGATGTAAATCTGCATTCGGGATCAATTATGGTCAAACTCACTTGCTTAAAGATGTTTTTTTATTGTCGACGTTATCGTCTAAGCAAATAAAGTTAAATGTTTATGTATAAGCCATAGCCGTGTTGATAAGACACATCCCCAAGGAAATTTTTCGGATTACTTCATTAGCTTCGAACAAGGATTGATTTTTCTCGCGCCTTGTACAGGAAATTTCACTTTTATTCGATTTAATATTCAAATCGTTTTACCACGGGCATGCCGAATTTAAATATTTACATTCCTCGACACTGCGCCGACAGATTGAACTTTTTATATTCTCGGGCTCTTCCTTGTCTTGCATCTTAACACCGGAAAACTTTCTCGATGAGCAATCAGCAATGTTCCTTTCTCCAGGAAATATTTTCGAATATCCCGCGCCTACATTATGCAGTTGTTTCACGAATATATTTCCCATTTTGTTTTATCTCAAGTCATTAACGAGAGGCATATACAGTGTGGGAAAGCCAAATGAAATGAGTTAATTATTTTGGTTACTGTCCATATTGCTGCTTATTTTCACTGTCTTGACTCCCTCTAACTTTCAATTTTATAATTCAACACTATACCTTGTTTTCAAACTAAGAGGAGCAATTTGAGTTGGCATTTCTGCTGCTTAGTGATTGGTTAGATCGCCGCCCGTTTCATACAGCTCTTTTGATACAAGTGACACTGACAATTGTCAGTTTTGTGTTTATTTATATTGATATATTCATTGGTTCAATCTTTATTAGCACCTTTTTTTAACTTCTAACACTCCATTTAACCTCAAGCTACTTAATTTGGAATAAACTTCTCATTTTATTCATTTTTGTTCATACTAATCATTCACTCAGCAAGCCGGCCCATCAATAGGCCACTAATTCATCCATAACCTGAAGCCGATTTGACCTCACTCTGGAATTGAAAATTTCTTATTCGACTTAAGGAGGCGAAGGATTTCCTACGTGTTGGATACTCAAGCAGCCATTGAAGTACTGAGTGTAATTAGTTCCAAAAACTAATGGGAATGCCTGAAACAACTCAAGGCACCCACTGTTGATGCCTCAAAAACTCAAATCAGTTGAGATAAATGTAGATGCTGTGGAATAATACAGAAAGCCTCCATTCAGATACTTGCAGAATGCTGAACATTGCAGGATCCCAGGATACGTATTAAGATTGAATTGTCAAACTTCCATTCCATTGTGGATAGAAGTCATCAAATGTTGCTGAAGGATCAAAGAATCTCTCAACCATAGGAGTGAGGTGGTAAATACAATTTCCACAGTGCAAAATATTCAACAAATTGACTCTCCAATGTTGAATAATAATTATACCAACTGTCGAGTAACTGTAAATATAACAAATTACTTTTAAAATGTATTTATATTTTCGGAATATGAATTAATTCCTTTAAGAAAATGTGTATTCAATTATTTATGTAGGACACTAACAACTAACAACAAATAAGATTTTCTTACAGTAAAGTAGTGAATAGGAAATCTTCCTTCAAGAAATTTTGTCTAGAATAAAAAAATTTCCTAGCGATTTGCAACATAAATCTCACTTTTCGGAATTTTATCAAATCTTATAGAATAACCCGAATTACAATCAACCCTTATTATTATTCGGATCAGCTTTGGAGATTAAATCAACAAACTCCGGATCCGTTCTAGCTCCAGTATCTCTTTCCATGTCTCCTTTTTTTCGAATTATTGATTTCATCCATTTCCAGGTCATATTGTGAACGAATATTTCGAGACTGTCGTCTTCAAACTTGTTACGTTCAATCGCCAGCTTATCCCGGCATCTACCCCAGGAATTTGCATTGCAGATATTACCTTAACACTAGACTGCCTTTTATCAAGCTTTACATCGAAAACGAGGAGTTCAACATCGATGGACAGAGATGCGAGAATATCATGACTTGTCCCATGCGGCCCATCTCATCCGGTAAGTGTATTTTTAATTAAAAATTATAATTCATCACAAACAATGTCAAATCCTTTGTTTCGGATTGAGAAAAAATTCTATCAAAACTGACTCATGGTGTTAAATGCTGGTGAAAATTTCAAAAAATTAAGAATTTTGTAGGCTCTTACCAAACTTACTCCATATTTGAAGTTAACAAAGCCAGTTCTTATGGCTTAGGACTTAGAAACGCCGAACAGATGCTTTTTGGAGTGAACATTATTATTATTATTATTATAACAATAGAAATAAGAGCTGAGGAAAGTACCTATGAAGCCCATGATCTGAGAACATAAATAAGTGTTTAAGCGCCTATAAATGAACATAATAAATGACAAATTAACAAAATCGTAGTTTTCAGGAATAACCGCAACAACTATACAGCGAAAGAAGATATAAATGAAACAAATTCAGATAAATGATAAATGCAACAATGCGCACTATCAACTATTAAATAGAAGTCCATCAATCCTGTTCTTAAATGCGTTAACTGATGGTGCGTCAACAACATCATCAGGAAGGTTGTTCCAGACATCAAACACTCTGTTTGGTAAAAAGTGCTGTCTTACTCGGGATCTAAAGGACTCCTTCTTAAGTTTAAATGGGTGACCTCTCAGTCTAAGATCAGTGTTGAATAGAAACCAAACCAAAGTTGTGCTTAATGATTTTATAACATACTATCAAGTCTCCCCGAAGTTGACGGTTTTGAAACGAGATGAGATTCGCCCCAGTTAGTCGCTCCTCATAGGAAGGCCTTACGAGACCGAATGCAAGTCTAGTAGCCCTCCTTTGCACGTTTTCTAATGAAACTTGGTCGCGAATAAGATCAGGATACCACACAAGACCCGCATATTCTAAAATAGGACGCACGTAACATTTGTACAGCTTACAGTAAGTTTCAAGTGACACTCTAGAGAACGATTTTTGTATCAGATAGAGTCTGGATTTCGCGCGGTTGCATACGGACACAACATGTTCACTCCACGATAAATTTGCCTAGGTCATCATGGCTGGTAACCGTATTCAGTAACTGCCCATTTAAGTTGTATGATAAATTGAGATTGGTCTTGCCAATGTGGAGTACATTACATTTATTAATGTTCAGGGGAAGCAATCTGTCCAAACACCACCGCTGTATAGTGTGGAGGTCGTTTTGGAGGGTGAGATGGTCTCTTAAAGGGTAAGCAAATATTTTTGTGTCATCGGCATAGAAAGAAACTGAGTTTGAGACCAATATTTGAAGATCGCTTGCGTAAACAACAAACAGCGACGGGCCAAGGACGAAACCCTGTGGAACACCACTAGAAACTGGCCTGTCATTGGAAAACTCTCGGCCGACTCTGACTTTAAAAATCCTGTCCGATAAAAAATTGGAGATCCATAAATTCAGGCTACCCCGTATGCCAAAGTGATATAATTTGATATTATGGGAAGTCGTGGAAAATTATGGATTCTATTTCACAATTTTAATTAAGCTGCTATTTAAGAAAGTTCTAGCAGAGCCTGGCTGTCAGTGAATATTTTGAAAAAACCAGTAGCAACTCATCAAGTCAGTAACAAAATGTTCTAAATCCAAAGTTATTAGTTTTAAAATGAGCCACATACAAACGTGAGTGTCAAAACCTGCCACCTCCATTTTTCAAAGATACTTTTTTTGTGAATCGATAGTTAAAATGGGTTACACATTATCATTTCCACCTTATTTGAAACTCATATGCTTTATAAAGAGACAAACACTTCATTATAAATTCAAGTGACATTTCGGCTGACAATAAGACCTTGGGAAAACAATTTTAACACCGAGTTCGGTACCTCGACGAGTGGTGGCTATCGATCCGCATAGCCGGGGACCGATTTTAACAAAGGTGGTCGTCGGAATTTGAGGAATTCAACACGGATGATAAATGATGTGTTTATTACGTGTGTAGAGGGAGCGATACCCATGCAAAATAGAAAGAATTTTCATTGTAACTGTCATTCGTTTTGGGAAGCATGTTTTTGAATAAAATATTCATAAAGACAAACGTACGCTATACCCTATCACAAGTTTTTGAATATTTAAATATTTTGTTGTTTCGGTATGGAAATTACTTTAGTCGAATGTAGCTGCAGGTATTTTAACTATTTATATGAAAAAGAAAAAGAGCAGACTCATTTTCACAATGGAGAGAACATTTTAATACAACTACACCTGTATCTATCCAGCGTTGAAATCAATTTTTGAAGGTACTATTGCATAAAATACTCAATATTATATCAATTTGAAGTTACAGAGCAGAATCATTAAAATATTGTATGAGCAAAAAACTTTTTTTTTCCTTTTTGGAAACATGCCAAAACCTCTTGAGACCTTTTAATACCATGTACTTTACTCCTATTCTCCACTAAGACCCTAAGATCTATTGCCCAATATTCCTCTGCTCAGTCTAAAAAAATAGGAGCTCCTCTAGTTCCAATCCTTGAAGGAGTTCCAGGAGATCTGCTGGTTCCAGTTCAGTGTTGTGCCTGCAGGCTTTGTAGTGCTATGCATCACGTAAGTACATGAATAAAGTTTTCCTCCCTTTCACAGAATTTACATTCTTCTTGATCCACTATCCAAGTTTTTTGAGGTGCCAACTCAGCCGTCAGTGTCCTTTGTCAAAACTCTTATTGCATTTTTAATCTGGCCTGGGCATTCTTTCGATTCCAATTGGTTGTAGTCTCCTATGTGTATCTTTGAATATCTAATCCATGCTTGATCTTTCCAATGTTCTCTTTTTTGCAGATTTCGGTGTCTAGAAACGTGTCTCTGTCCCTATCTTTGCTAGTTTATCTTCCATTTTATTTTCTGCTATTGCAATAAATGTGTTTATTGAGTCATACCATTTCAATACTGCTTGCACAAAAACAGTAGTTTCACCATTCGACATCATTATAATATGCTGATTTCCATATATTACAGCAATATTGGTCTGCGCACTCCTATGACATGGAGTTGCTTGTGGTTTTTCCTAAGCTTCCAGAGTGTGTTCGTATTTTTCCTGTTCTAATGAAGACCATTTTTTTAGCATTTGCTACACTGTGCCATATGGTTAAAAATCCTATTCTTAGCCTTAAATAGAGAAGTAAGCATTTCCAGTATTAAAAAACATTCTGTACATCTATTCATACTCTTACTGACAATATTTTCTGCTAGTAAAATTAAAACCTTTGTAAAGGTATACTGGAGATCTCGATTTGATTGTCGAAATATTGAAAGTAAACATGTTCAACGCCACTTACTCTTCAAAATTTACATGCAAAAAATTGGAATTCATGACTGACTGTATGGAAATAAACAAACTTATGCATGGAAGTGGAATTCAATTAAGAAATTGTTTTCTGTTGCTTCTGAAAAAGATTTATCTTTCAGCGGTGTAGCAAATAGAAATAAATCACATGGGATTTGGGCGTCATCTTTTTCTAAATCCTCTTGGAAGGGGTGACCAGACTTACTCGACTGCATACTAATGATTGCTGAGCTTCTTGAAGCGATCGACTGACTTCAATGTCAGAACTTGAGATATAATTTCTTTTAACACTTTCTTTGGAACATCTGCCGTACGTCTGTCGTATATTGAGGAGGAAAATAAAATACTGAATTTTCTCTTTCTGAATAAGGAGACAGGCTTTAGTTTCGATTACCTACAGCAATGTGATTTTCACGTGTGCCCTTACTTCATTAAAAGTACTACATGAGTTAATATGTTGAACAGCCTTCAGTCACCCCATTGTCGCTATACGAAGGGCGGCAAATAAACCATCGATAAGAAAAAAATTGAGAGCTAAAGTTATCTGAGAAGTGTGAATTGGTAGAGTGGGGCTCTTGAAAGTGGAAAATGAAATGGAAATATCACCATATTTCTCCTATTCAAAGTGTTAAAATCATTTTAACATTTGCGTCGACCCCGCCAAATTTTGAATAGTTATAATATAGATCCACCGGCTTCTCGGCCACCTTCGGCCCGAAGAACGCCGAAACATATGGCGATCAACCGAAAATCAATACATTCCATGTGTGAGTTTCTCCGAGGCACCGTGTAAATCGTCGCTCGTCATCATGTTCTATGCCATGCTAAATTTTCTGGTGCAATGCCCATTTTAATCAAAATATAAATACCTAGTTATAGTGGATAGTATTTATAGTGCAATATATATTTCGTAAGATAACTAATATATATTAAGTTGAAAATATTCATTTACTTCATTAGTTCAATAATTGACCGGCATCATATCTTCGCGGTGTTGCCAACTAGGGGGGTCATTTGGATGCGAAGTGGTTACTCCTTATTTTATTTCTAACATACTTATTTATTTAGCGCTATTTTGTTTGTGCGTGATTGTTACCTTCTACATTTTTCATATGTATTGGTTTGAACTTTTTGAACTATAAATTGTTAGACATTTTTTAATAGTTTATTATTTATTATTTCCGTGGTATCACGGTGGTCCTTCGAACTTTTATAGGTACTTGAAGGCCACTTTCAATTAAAACTTGTATCACCTTCTTTGGCAGCAATCTGCAGTCTATTTAACATTTAGAAATGCCAAAGGAGTTTTCATACACAAAGTCATTAATTTTCTAAGGCTTTTTGGATGGGACACCTTGTATATTTTTAGGTTGTAGAAATATTTGCAGTACTTCAAAACAATTTTTGTTAATGATTCTGATTGCAATTTTTTGATTTGAAAACTATCCTTTTTCCTTGAAAACAGAGCGTCCCAAATTGCATGAAATATATAGAACAAAAAGATGAGATACCCTGAGTGATTTTTTTGTCAAAAAAGGCATGGCCCAACAAGATTTTCACTCAGTGACGTGCTTTCTCACATATTTTCTTCATCCCCCTAGTTGTGGAAAGAGTGCATTGGAGCTTCTGGAGGAGAAGAAGGAGGAGAATTCAGTACAGTGGGCAATCTATTTTCAGGAAAATAAACTTAGACAATATGACGGAGAAATAGGTATTTTTTGTGCATATTTTTGGTTTTGGGGTTGAAATTGCAACGTTAATGGAGGAAACACAATGGAGTCGATATAAAAGTCATTTGTTGAAGCAATTAGTGAGTATGACGTAGGTAAAAAGGCATAATACGTATAGTGGAACAGTTAGTTATGTGCAGTATTTATCATTACGTCGCCAAAATGTAATTATAGCCCATAATAACTTCAAAAACTTCGTGTTTCTCATTTTTGATTTGAACGCGCTAAAACGTTGGTCAGGAAGGGCGCCAAAAAGAACAAATGTTTGAAATAACCATCATTCAATTGATCTATTTCCAATTCCAACACTTACTGAATATTACATACTTTGTCTCGAAACAGATAAATTTATGTGATAAAACATTTTCATAAAAAATACCACTAGATCAGAAACAATGTCACTAGTTGTATCTTTCTGCTTTTGTTCGAACCTAAACATGCCTTGTAAAAAGAAAAAAGCATTTTCTCTTGCCGTCGTCATCGACAAGCCCCTAATTTATAGCGACATTCGCATACCACACAAGAAAGTTTTTCTGGAACGAGATTACAAATCTAGACAGCGACGAAATAAGACAAAGCCGAGGAATATAGCACCCAAATAAATAATATTAACCGTTCTTTTTCAAAAGAATTCAAATCCTGTTTGTTTGATGGTAACAAATTGGATACCCTTTTTTTTCGCCTCGTTGTAGTCTTTTAGGCCAGTTGGGTGATTTTTAAAGTGACATGATCATTTCTATCGTTTGATCGTGTTTTGAAGTTTTCCATTTTTGATTAAATGTTGAGAATTGTTTCAACAATACAAAATATCTTCACATTAACTTACAAATATTTTAAAATTCGCAAAACAATCAACAATGAGACTAGAAATGATGCTTAAAGTGAATACCTCCTACATCGATGCAAGCTTGAAGACGATGATCAAAAGATCAACTCACACCTCTAAGCATTTGCGTATTAACATTTTGAAAAGCCTGCCAGATCTTTCATATCGTCTGGTGAACTTTTCCTCTCCAATTTTTGGCATATAGCCCCAAAATAAAATGAATACTTCAACCAATTTTGATATTGATGCACAAAAGATATTAAATACAGGTTGATTCATAAAAAAAATTGAAATCGATGTATTCGTGTCTGGAATCGAAATGTATACAGAACAGGCCAAGTAAATTATTATAACAGACGTATGGCAGTGAAATATTCATTTTCAATTATTGTTTCTAGTTCAATACATCACGATTTTCAAGAACAAGTGGTCAGAGCTCTTTGAATACTTTGTGTGAATTACTACAATCTCATATCATTGCAATAGCGAAGTCAGTCATTATTCAACTTCGATGTAAAATACAGGGTGTCCCATTTGAGAAGATGTAGCTTTGATTTGGCACGGCGTTCTGGAAAAGGCTGTACAATTGCGACTACTTTCGAAATATGTGTACTGTACTGTACTTCATCGCACTAAGGGTTACCCCTGTATATGGTTTTTATACAAAAACTAGGGCTAATCGCTACTTGTTATACTCAATTCACAAACCTTCACGATTATACTATATTAAGAGTGATAAAGGAATTAACGACACTAGTAGTTGAAAAATTTATTTATATTCATAATTACATCTTTTGAGTTCGTTCTTCTCAATTAGATTAATAGCTCCAATTTGATGGGGTAGCTTACCTTTCCAGATCTATTGTGGTCCTTTACATCTAGAGTACATACTCCAGTTTGACTCTTTCCATGCACCCAGCCATTCAGCCTAAAGAGTTTTCATGTGATTTCTTGCCGGTCGGTGGCATCTCATCCACTATTACAAGAAACCGCACATTCGCCAGACAGTCCCACTAGTATATAACGTAATCTGCGTATATCCTCATCTGTTAACATCTTTGCTCAACTGTTAATCCCACAATGCTCTGTTAACAATCCTACTACAGCTAGCGTGAATTTTGGTAAGGTTTATCCAGTCAGTTACTCCGTCTGTCTCTATCACTCACTTTCTTGTGGGCATGTTTATTATCTCTTCTTTTCATAATCATTTTTATCAATTTCGTGGCATAGTACCTTGATTTCGGTCAGTCCCACTAGTATATATATCGTAATCTGCGTATGTCCTCATCTGTTAACAGTTTTGCTCATCTGTC
>CAJUYI010000263.1:0-12015 GCA_910591695.1 Galerucella pusilla | reverse complement strand
TTTATTGTCTCTTCTTTTCATAATCCTTTTTATCAATTTCGTGGCATTGTACCTTGATTTCCGTAACGTTAGGTACAGCCGTCTCCGATCTGAAATCTAATCTTCATGTGACTAACGATTGAGTTGTTGTCAAGTGCTATTATTTATTCTTTGTTTCAAATATGTTTATTGAATGTATTTGTTAAACTTTCCATACAAGTTTGTCTGTAACGCTTTTTTGTTCAAACCTCAAACGTTTATCAACATCCAGTATAAACCCTACGAAATATTGATTAATGCTCTAACAATGAGAAAATTACTTTATGTCGAAAATAAATTTCCAAGGAAAAGGAAATAATTTTACGAAACACCAAGTGACTTTTTTTTGTGCGTTTCGTTTTATCTTGGATTTCCAGACGCAAGAAGGGTTGCCGTAAAATGATTGTACTGATATCGATAATAGTAGGCTCTGATTACTACGCCCGAAATCCCGAAAACAACTTGATAAACTGCATACTTTTTCAAAGATTGCAGGCACTAAACTTGAACTGGAGTTTTTTCGAGAAAATTACTTTATTTGAGAAATTCCCTGTTAACCAATGAAAAAGTTTATTAGAAAGAAAAAAACTGAGCTGAAATTCGCGCATTATTCAACTTGGTGTAAAGGAGGAAGGGTGAGTTTTCTTTATTATAGCAGAAGCGGAAAAACAATATACAATGCCTTTCATGTTGTAAACACACCGATAACAATGATTCCGAAGTAATTCCATTTCTGCCTCCCGTCTCTCGAATATAACGAAGAAATTGCTAGTAATTTTCTACGATCTTATTACGACTCGGCGAAGGGCCTTATCGGGATTTCCTTCTAGTCAACATTATAAAAACTTTAAGCGGTGATAAATCAATGAGTTAATTGATGTTTCAACACGTTTTGGTATCTACACCCAAAAAAAGGTTCGAATTTTTAAAACTTTACTGAATTTTTACTGGGAATTGTCACCATAACGTTTTACATTAAGCACATCATCATTACATTCGCGTTTAACTTTCTATGGGATTATTTATTTTAGAAGTCTACACAAATAGACCTGGAAATATCCGTCACAGAATGTGTGATTCATAGCATAAATAGCCCGAGACGTAGTTCTTCCTTTTTAAGTGAACGGTCATCATTTCTTGGAAAATATTTTCCAAAAACTTTGTGAGTCATTATAATAATATTAAATCCATTTTCTTGTATATCTATTGATAACAGTCTTCACTGAATACGACAATTTACAGGAATCTGTTATTTAGGACACTTATACATATACATTTATTGTTTTTTTCAATTGAACAAGCTTTTCAATCAATCCGTTAGACCAAATTTGGCTTTTCCAAATAATTTATTTGATAGAAAGGTATGAACAACTTATTAAGATGAAAGCAAGGATAATAGAAATAGATGAAAGCTACATTTACAGGGTGTTCCGTGAATAAGTACTGTGAATAAGAGGCATGATAGATCGTTAAGAATAATCAAAGTACCCAAATGGTGAAGTGTAGAAGAAATACACATTGCATTTCATATCTTCTCGGAGAATGACAAAACAAATGAATTTTTTTAGGTTATTGTCTCTTCAAAACACACCGACAGTACTAATTATGTCAAATTCTAATAAGCCAGTGGCGTGGTACAAGGATTTCGTAAACTTTCATTGTACCATATTTTTAAAACACCATGTATTGAGATCTGAAGACTTTTGTCTGCAGATCTTTATTGAATTTTCGACATAAAAGGTACTTTTTGTTGAACTCGATAGAGCACTCCATTTTCAAGATTTTCAACTTTTTATTGCAGTAGGAAATTCAATAAAGAATTGCATACAAAAGTCTTCAGGTCTAAATACAAGGTGTTTCAAAAATATGGTACAATAAAAGTCTACGAGCCCCTCCTACTACGCCACTGTCTTATCAGAATTTGACATAATTAATACTGTTGATGTGTTTTGAAGAAACAATAACCTGCAAAAAATTTCAAACTTTTACATCCATTCCTCAAAAAATGGGTATTTCTTCTACTCCTCTTGAAAGCCTGTAACACTTAAGCTAAGCGGGTGAGAGAAAAGTTGCATTTGGATGTTTTAAATATTTTCCAACGATCTATCATGCCTTTAATTTACGGTACTTATTCACGGGACACCCTGTAAAAGCAAAACAGAAAAATAGTACGTTCCTATTTTTTTCAGATTTTTAATTAAAAAAGTGCATTTTTGGCTTAGATAAACTCCGATTCGAAACACGTGAACGTGTTAAAATCTCTCTTATTGACGTGCGGAAAATGGAAAAGGTTGGCTCCATTCTCTCTAATTGAACACATATCCAAGTTTCAGTTATCCGGATAAAGACGAAAGTAATTGCGAGAGGTAGTTTTCATTAGCAGGAAATCTCCTAAACTAATTATCTCTCAGATTTGGAACAAAAGCTTGGAAAATAATAAGCTCCTGTAGACCATATAATTTTTGAATACTTAATGTTTCTATGGTCCATTTACGACCGTTCCATTAAATCTTCCAGTTCCGGTTCTTGAGAGTTGGATACCATAACAAAAAGCTAGTTAATACAGTTGTGCAAATATAATGTAGGAATGGTGTTTGCTCGGAGTAATTCTTACCCATATATAAATAATTTCCCAAAACTGGAGAATCACAATTTCAGTGATTTCCGCTCCGAAAAAATATGATAGTTTCGAGCCTTTACAGCTTTTCTTGAGACCTTGGGTTTATAAAAGAGTTATGATAAAGAGCCTATACAATAATGAGATTGAAGATATTCTGAGAGGAGAAGATATCGTTAATGTAGTTAAAGCCCAAAGACTACAGTGGTGAGGAAACATTAATCGCAGACAACCAGAGGAGCTAATAAGAAAAATCACTGCATGGACACCACAAACAACAAGACCAAGGGAAAGACCAAAAGAAAAATGGGGGAATCAAATAATCGAAGACATTAAAACTCTTGATATAAGAGACTGGAATAAACTGTGCCAGGACAGGAAGAAGTGGAGAGAAATTGTAGACTAGGAAAAACAACTATAACGAAAGAGAGATCTCAGATATCAAGGCGGAGTGATTCACCGCAATAAAGGAATCCAAGAGCTCCAAGATTGAGCGCTAATCATTTCTACAGAAATGTAAAGGCTAATATATAATATACAGTGTTATTCAAAAGTCCCTTCCCCCCTCGTATGTTTTGAACGGCTTCGTCTACTTCCTGGCAGTAATACATCCTATTAGTAAACTCTTGTCATACTCGTTCGAATGTGTCAGCTGAAATTGCATTGCATTCTTCAATAATTCTTTCCTTCAAAACGCAAATGCTTTCTGGTGCCGTAGAATGAACCTTGGATTCCAAGTACCCCCATAGAAAAAATCTAATGGTGTCAGATCTGGTGACCGAGGTGGCCATTCTATAGGACCTCGCCGGCCGATCCATCTACCTAGATATTATTCATCCAGGTAACGTCTTACTGCACCATAATAATGTGCAGGAGCACCATCTTGTTGAAATATTATTTCCAGATGGCCGAATTCATCTGGATAATCTTCCAGAATTCCAAGAATTAACAGCTCAATTGCATTTTGTAACATCTTCAGATACACTTCACCGCTTAAATTTGAATTTGGTTAAAACAGGACCAAATATGTGGTTTCCCAAAATTCCTGCCCAAACATTGACTTTTTCTGGAAATTGGGTATGTTGTTCACGAAAGGTGTGAGGATTTGTGTCACTCCAATACCTTACATTTTGTGTATTCACATTTCCATTGAGGCAAAAAATACTTTCGTCACTGAAACAAATTGTTTTTTTCTTATGTTGGTTTTGAATAATTTTATTTGTCTCATAGAATTCGAGTCTTCTGTCGGGGTCGTCATCCGAAAGGTGGGTCACCATTTTTAACTTGTATAGATGAAATTTATTTTTAGCCAACACTCTCTGTACTGTACTTTTACTTACTTCACAGATAGACGCAACTTTAGTTGAGGAGGAAGTAGGGTTTACTACCATTCCAGCAACAATATCAATTTTCTAATCATCACTTAATGTTGGTCGACCAGATCGTTTGGCATCTTGAACACTACCTGTTGCTTCAAACTTGTGAAGAAGCTCCCTCAAATAAGTTCTCGAGATAGGGCGATCTGGGTATCTCTCATTAAATAAACGTTCCGCTTCTTAGGGATTCTTCCTAGATTCACCAATTATTAAGATAGCTGCTACTTTGTCGGCTTGAGTACGTACCATTTTGCCTGTGTAAACTCTTAAACGTCTCGTTAAACAATAATAAAATTAAATATTTAAGCTATTTGAGAAAAATTTGCAAAGCAACTAATACTATTCAATTAAAAACGTCAATATTTTTGACAACTAACCAGAAGCGGACTGAAAAATCTTCAATATTTAAATGTGAAATAACAATTTTGGTATTTATTTAATTCATTTGTCAAAATTGGTTTAAACCCAAACAAAATTAATATGGCTATGTAGCCAATGTCCATGTCTTTCAAACGAGATATCACTTGCCATAAAGTCCTATTTAAAATTATTGACCAGAGTGGCACTGTGACGTCATCTATTACTATTACGTCACCTGTTAACATTCGTAGAGAAGTTTACAACACCTTATTTTCACCCTCAAAATTTTATCAATGTAAATGTAGCCGTTCAAAAGATATGAGGGGGGAGGGGTCTTTTGAATAGCACTGTATATATGATAATCATACTGCTGACTGCTAATACTGAGAAACTTTATGAAAACATGCATGCAGCTGAGCCACAAAATGTATTGTGCCTGGAAGTCAGGCTGCTGCAATTCTGGGTCCAGTTGAGATCCGAAAGAAAGGATATAGAAGAAGAAGAATGAATTAATAAATAGTAGCAGAACTGAATGAAGGAGAGGTAAATTGGAGCTTGAAGAATCAAGTTTCTAGTGCATAAATAGAGACAAGAGCCAGAAGTAGTAACAAAGGCTATGCTACAAAGGTAACTAGGAGAAAAGGTGGAGTGCACAAATCGAAATAACTGGTGAAGGTAGAAAAGGAGTGCTAATGTCAAGCACTGTCTAATTTTAGAAATATACTTCCGGAACTAGAGCACCCAAGAGCGAATTTCTCCAAGAAGGACTAAATCAAAAGACTGTTGAGCCTGATAAGGGCTACTGGTCTCTTCTCATAATCGGTACAGCAAATGCACAAAATATTGCCGATGACTGACAGACTCTGACTGGTGGTGCTAAATCAATGAATCGATTAATAAATAAAGAATTACTTGCTTCAAAGTTACAAAATAATATTTTATCGTTATTAGACTTCCCTGTAGCTGGAATAGTTTTCGATATTTTCAAACGTCATCTATTTGGTAATAGATTATACCATTACAGTAATCTCCTGTTGGATCTAACAAATGATTCGTTTTTTTTTTCAGGCGCAGAAAACTGTCCATACGACTACATAAAAATCTACGACGGAAAAAACGAGTTCAGTCCCGTTATTGGTACATTTTGCGGAATGGGCAAATTCCCTTACTCCATTATTGGCACATCTCAAGACCTTTTTGTGGAATTTGTGTCGTCTCCTGCAGGTAAATGTTCGTGTGATTTCGTTCAGCTGTCGGTTCACCTTAAAAATAGTTTAAGAAATATTCCAACATTTTATAGAGTCTTTTATATACCTACTCGTTATCGAAAAATACAGCATCATTAAGAACGTTTCATAGAAGTTCCAACTGAAGAATATTTAATCTTTTGTACTTGTTTTTGTGGTATATTTATTATTAGCTTTATTTTTGAGGGAATTTAGTTGAAATGTCTTATTAATACTGTGTCATCATCTCACGGTTATGAGAAATCCGACTCCTTGGAAACCAATAAAAATACTTGTGAAGACTTAAAAACTATAAACTTTTCTTAAGTGAGTCTAAGTCACCTGAACGACCTCCAGATCTAATTTTGCTTCTGAGGTTCTCATACCTAAGACACGCCAGGAATACGGAATTCCCACTCTGGTCGTACTGGAAACACGTGCCCATAACAGGAACACAGCACACTCCAGGTCAAAATACCCTCAGAAACGCTGACTAATAAAATATTAAACCTCAGCAGGAGCCAGACATGGGAACTGACGTGTATATTTGCCTGTACCTCTAGCATTATCTTCGATACTCCTTGGACATATAGACTCCTAGGCTAGAGCATCCAATGGAGGATTTTCCTATTGAGAAGACTGTTGAGCCTGGTCAAGGCTACTGGTCTCTTTACATAAACGGCACAACCAATAGCAGAAGAAGCCTTAAGGTGCTGGGGACTCTTAGCATATCTCTGCAATATTTGTTTGAGAGTTTCCGGCTCAAAGAAGTTGCAGGCTAAGCAGATGAATACACATTTCATAAATGTTTTGGTACTTTGAAAGGCAACTCCACTTCAATTCAACCCATCTCGTAACTTTTACGATTTCACAAGGGCAGAAAATGAGTTTAAGCAGCCCAAACTGATGGATAAGGGCTGTCGAAGCGTTTTTCGCCTACCTCACCGGAAAATCAATCACATGAACAACAAATATAGGGCGGAAAGTATTGTTTATTAGCCCAAGGGCGGAGAATTCATAACGCCACGATTTTACAACTGTTTCCCTATTTGTACCTGATGACTTTGACGTTTCACGTGAATTTTTTAATTGAACGTCAATTTATGTCAAAGTTATGGTACAATGACTTAGGTCAAGTGCCCGGGCTGTTGAGCACAACCCAAACGTTTGAATGAATGAATGAATGAATTATGTCAAAGTTTTTTGTTATATTTCCCTATAATTTTTTGGTTACTTGGTAGGCGAGAGGAATATTAAAGCGCCCCATACACGGTCAATATTATTGTGCAATATATTATATTGCACAATATTATTGAACATGTATGAGCAAGATTGGAGGCGGAAGACAGATTGCGCAATATATTGAGTGAATTCAAAAAGTTTAAAGATATATTGTGCAATTTTCAAAATATTGCGTCGTGTATGGATAGTATTGCACAATGTCAGTATGCCAGTTCTCTGTCCACGTGCTCATGCTAGTGTTGTTTAAAACTGTGTGTCACATAGTCGTTTGCACCAATAAAAGCATAAGCTTAGAATAGCTATGGCGAGTTTGACATTCAAGGGTCGCTTAGTTAAAGTTCAGTTGCACCAATGTTTTTGCTCTGCTTCTTAGCTAAGTGTTTAAAAAACCTCGCTATTTAAGTGGAGTTTTATCTATTTCTCTATGGTTTCTAGTAACTTCTCGTTTTTGTGGTTTGAAATACCGTATTAAAAGCTGTTATACTTAGCTGCAAAATATAAAGAGGATATTGAAAATAATAAAAAAACTGATAACCTGTCTTGGTCAAGCGAAACCCTTGGAAAATGTTTTTTCGTCCAACTCTTCATAATAGTTCTTACGGTTGTACCGTCTTCTTGGAAATCCAAATTAAGGATTGTCCAATAGGTACCTACTTACAGATCAGCCTCCATAAACATCCTCCTCCAAAAATAAAAAATAAACACTTGAAATTGGAAGAAGGAAAACGAAAACCGTAAAACAGAAAAATCATTGACATATATGAAAACACAAGAATGTTAGGTTAGAAATCTTCACTTTGAAGATAGGTGGAGAATAAGCGAGTGATTTGGTAAGCTTAGCTAGGTGCACCAGTTGTTCATGGTGCAAAACAAAACTTTCTCAAAGTGCCACTTAACTTTAAGTCTATTTAAATATCAATTGGTGCAAACGGCCATTATGAAATGTGTTGCTTCTTATATAGTGGAACATGATAACTAAACCTTGTCAATCAAACCAATATGCACGACTGCTCAACTGTGGGTTGCGCAAATTTATTGAACTGTGGATTGTACAATAATATTGACCGTGTATGGGGCCCTTAACACATTGCTTCAATTTTTTGAATTGTTAAAACGTCAAACTCCTATAAACTGTGTACAAAAACGAACAAAACGGTGATATGTATATAATTTTTTTTATTGGTGAACCATTTTACCTATTTGAAGCACGCCTCAGCGTGTTTAAATCGAACTTTAAAACACGCGCGTGTTTTGAAGTTACCGTGGCAACATCAACAATTCGAGAAACGAAGTCTAAATCTATGGTCCAAATCATGTCTAAATGACAATTTTTTAATTATTGATCTGACAGGAGTAGTTTGTTACGTCAAAACTTTTATTCGAACAGTATTTAACAATGTCAAATTGATAAATTAAAATGGGAAATGCCGTTGGTATTGTTTTAAAAATTAATAGTTCCATGTTTCAAATCTCAGGAAATGATATTTAAATTAATACTATTGACATTCACAGAACTCAATAAGGTTGAACTTCCATCAAAATACAAATTAGTTCATGCTTTTCTCATTTCCATGACAACGCAAGGTATACATCATATTTATATGATATTTATACATCACGAATTCAACCATCTGACATTTAGTTCTTATTTCCATCTATGACTTCCATTTCTTGTTGTTGTAGTAGTTATAGACCAGTATTTATAATTACAAAGTGCACCAATAAAAAAAATAGCGTGAAGTATTCGTGGATAACTGGTCTTTAAAACACTTGCTCTATTTCGAAAAATCGCGCGTGTTTTAAAGACCTTAATATCCACTTGTACTTTAATATACCATATATACTTTGACAGTTCTTCAAACTTCAAATTCGAAAGGCTTTTTTGTAAGTAATTGAATATTAGTGCGTAAAACAGAAAGTGGCTAACCTCATCTTCAGGTTTGTGAAGTATCTGTAGTGAAAGCTGCAAACATTTAGGAATTTTTAATTTCCAGTTCTTTCCCGAAATATTCGGTTTAAGACATTTTTAAATTAATTCTGACTATGATATTTCACATAGTTTTCACAAAATTTTTATTATGGAATTAATTGAAACCATTTTTATTTAAAATAGAACACAAAGTGAGGGTCGAAATAGTAAATTGAAATATAAACTGTGAATTGAAATATAAATTGTAAATCCAAAATACATTTCCACTTTGAATCACTCTGTAGAAAGATAAACTTCCGTTTAACCGTGAAACAATGGCCTCACAAGAGACCAACATCTAAACGGTTTCGTAGTTAATCAAGACTATCGCAAACACAGCTCTAGGTTTATGCTAAGTGTCACAAACATTCTCTTCCATTGAACATTATAGAGCGACCATAATATGCAAATATTTTAACAAGGAGTTGCCAAATCCAAATAGAATTCCGTTAATCAGCGAATAAGAAGTTCCCGTGGAATAAGGGGTGAATATTTTTCGATGAAATGATGGGGAAAAACATCATCAGAATCAAATCGCCGAATAGCGAGCTTAAAATGTTTGAAAGCTTAACTGAAAAGTAAACATTTTTGTATGCGGAAACAAAGGGTGCTGATGTTACAACGGTGTAATTCTGGATTCATTTCCTGAGGGCAATACAAAGATTTACAATGTTAGTTTTAAGTTATTATCAAAGTTGTTTTGTACTGTACAATATGAAAACTTTAATAATAAAGGTGTTCTGGCATTTTCCACTCTTGCTAGTACACAATATAATTTCGGTCTTCTCGTGATAGTTAATATACCTACAAATGCTTTAACGCTTCTTTCAACAGAAGAACCTAACATAACCTAAAATTCCTGATGAGGTGTTCAACCGATATATGGTTTTCAGTATTTCATTGAAATAAATTGATTTAAAATTTTTTTCAACCGAATTTTCAGTAGAAAACTGGAAATTGAGAATTCCTAAATGTTTGCAACTTCCACTACAGGTACGTCACAAACCTGAAAATGGAGTTAGCCACTTTCCGATTATAAGTTTAATGAACTAATAACCAGTTACAAAAAGGCAATTCAAGTTTAAAGAATTAACTGTCTAAGTAACTGCGCCTGCAGTGAAAGCTGAACGAAAATTATGATTTGAAGCTGCTTGAAGAGAATATGAACAAACTACTAGTTTCCATTTTTGTAATAATGGTGAAAATGAAATTTATATGATAATCTAATAGCCGTGAAAACATTAAAAACTGGAATTAAACAACTCCTAAGTAATCCATGCAATACCACATAACCATAACCAATACTTCATCACGATTAAAAAAAAAGGACCACAGAATTGTTACCAGTACTTGTACTTGTTACTGATTCAATGACTGCAAACCTTGTTATAATATTCCCATTAGGATATAAAGTTTATCAAATTATAGTCAACCCAATATGAATACCATCATATTATTTGCCATATCACAGGATCCCTCATAACACAAGAAACTATTGAGATCGCGCGATCCCGTTCCAAGATAATTAAGGCATTCCATGCTTGGAACTCACTGAGTATATTATTCAATCCACATGTTGAAATTCTTTAGAGCCTATGAAATATTCTTGCAGCTTTCAGCTTGCAGAAAAACTTAGATTCTGTGGGTTGGAAGAAGAAACAGTCATAATACTTGCGGAATCGATAGCAACACAGAATCCTAGTGAACAATCATAAAAGCAGGGTTGAAAAATGTTTTCAGCATATTATAAAAATTAACACTCAAGCAAATTAGATTTGCTTGGTTTGGCGTGATTTTAATTGGCCAAATTTTTTTTGAATAAATCATGGCATAATCATAGTAGTATGATATCGAATTTCCATAATTTTTTCCCGTCATCGCGGATTTGATCAATCTCATAAATACTTTCGTGCGAAATTATATATTCTTTAAAAAAAAAATCCTGTGACAAATAATTTTTAGCCGGAAATGTCGCTATTTGAATAATGTGATAAGGGGTAAAATGTATCAATAAGTACACGTTATAACTCACCTCAAGAAGGGTTGATTAATACTTTGCCTTAAATGTCAAAAGCTATTAATCAAGATTTAACCCAGTCACCTTAAACTCAGAGTTAAGTACATAAAATCCTCAAGATGTGTTTAACGTTACCCCTTGAGATCCAGTCTATGTAATATGATAGTTCGAATATATAGGATGATAAATTTGATTTGATCTCCTGGCTCTCACGTGAAGTTTGGTTTATTTGCAACAATTGCAATTAAATCTGCTTCAACCACAATTTGATGTTTCCATCCTCTTGACTCCTCTCGAACCACCGTTATTTATTACAAACATAGAACTTTCTCCATAAATTAATCAAGGAAATGAAAGTATTATTATTCAAAGGTTGAATGAAGTACATCTTTATTTATACATCTTTATTTATAAAACTTTTCAGGTCCCCTACTCAATACAGGTTTCCATTTCAACGTAGGAAACTGGCCGGGGCATGTTGATACGGCCGGAAGTAGGAATGGAACTTGTGATTGGCTGCTCTCCTCCGAAAGCCTCAGAGCTTCTGGAGATTCCGAAGGGATATTTCTGTCCGTAGCTCACTGGTATCCACCACACACTAGCTGTACATATCTAATTCAAGGTGAAGAAGATGAAATTGTAAGGCTGTACTTCCCTAGGTAACATTTTTTTACTGGAAGCCTGTAATTTTTTCCAATTGATTAGTTCTAATTATTATTTCTTTGTTTCGTTCTAATAATCAAAATCTTATCGAAGTATTTCAAAGGGAATGGAAAAATGTCTGAAATTTTCAGGAATTTATCAATATGTTTATTCCAGTTTTAGAATAAATCGGATAGAATCTCCTATAAAACCTATCGAAGGAGATTGTGGGGAATCACTTACACTTTACGACGCATCTTGGCCTGATGATGCGAAAATTATCAAAACGTTTTGTGATACTTTTTCGAAAGCAATGGAAAAACACGACTTTGTATCGTCTGGAAACTCACTTTTTGTAAGATTTGAAAGTAAAACCGGAAGCTATAGTGGGTGAGTTGAATTTAAGCCGTATTGCACTTTATATGACAGTTAAAGTGACAGTTCGTGCGTAACGCAAAAGCTCGTTGCCGTTAAAGTAGGAATTATGAGCTCTGCGCTCGCCTTGACTTCAGAAACACCGTTCATGAGCTCTGTCCTTCAACTTTTCT